>PVKV010026510.1:0-13070 GCA_004027835.1 Alouatta palliata
CCAAGCACCCTCCCAGACACGGGGACCCCGACAGGGCTCCAAGCACCCTCCCAGACACGGGGACCCCGACAGGGCTCCAAGCACCCTCCCAGACACGGGGACCCCGACAGGGTTCCAAGCACCCTCCCAGACACGGGGACCCCGACAGGGCTCCAAGCACCCTCCCAGATACGGGGACCCCGACAGAGCTCCTTCTTTTTATATTTTTTGAGACAGAGTTTCGTTCTTGTTGCCCAGGCTGGAGTGCAATGGCACGATCTCGGCTCACTGCAACCTCCACTTTCTGGGTTCAAGCGATTCTCCTGCCTCAGCCTCTGCAGTAGCTGGGATTACAGGCACATGTCACCATGCCCGGCTAATTTTTGTATTTTTAGTAGAGATGGGGTTTCACCACGTTGACCAGGTAGCTCTCAAACTCCTGACTTCAGGTGATCTGCCCACCTCATCCTCCCAAACTGCTGGGATTACAGGCCTGAGCCACCGTGCTGGCCCAAAGCTCCTCCTTATTCAGGCACTGCTGACCTTGGAGGAGGTAGCTGGGGGTGGGTGGGTGGAGGGGGAGCTCCTTCCTGGGAAGCCAAGGTGACAGGAGCGCTGTGCCAGGGAAGACCAGCAGAGGGCACTAGTTCCACACGAGTGGGGAGCGTGAGTCAACCGCGGGAGCCATGGCAGCCTCCTTAGGAAGAGGGGGCCTGAGCCTCTGGTTCCTGCAGGTCAGGGCCAGGAGCCACCAGGCAGGCAGTGCGGGACTAAGGCAGGGTGTCCTGTCCCACCCCACCCTCCTGACCTTTCCGTTGCGATTGTGGATCCTGAAGGGGATCGTGGGGGAGTTGAGCAGCAGCAGGAATTCGTTCTCGAACATCTTCTTCTTCAGGCGCTCAACGGCCCGACTCTGGCCTTTGTTGGCTTTCTGCAGGAGACGGGAACACGGAGGGTCCCTCACACTCAGGCACCCCTTCTCACAGGCTGTGCTCAGCACAACGGTCCCGTGTTAATCGTGGTTTTTTTTTGAGACAGAGTCTCACTGTGTTGCCCAGGCTGGAGTGCAGCGAGTGGTGTGATCTTGGCTCACCGCAACCTCCACCTCCTGTTCAAGCGATTCTCCTGCCTCAGCCTCCCGAGCAGCTGGGACTACAGGTTTGTGCCACCACGCCCAGCTAATTTTTTGCATTTTAGTAGAGACAGGGTTTCACCATGGCCAGGCTGGTCTCGATCTCCCGACCTTGTGATCCGCCTGGCTCGGCCTCCCAAAGTGCTGGGATGACAGGCGTGAGCCACTGCGCCAGGCCGTGCTCTTTAAATTTTCTGTATTTCATGATGTTTTGACGCCTTGGGGAAGGAGCCGGGGTACCTGGGTGAGAAACAGCTCCATCCAGGGCTCGCTGGTTCCTGAGACTGTAAATGACGCCCTGTGAGTGCCTTTCATATGCGCACCAACTGATCAGAGCCCGTGTCCCAAGCACCTTCTCTACTGATCCCCACTCACCAAGTCAGCATCTCCTCTGCCCCACACCACCCAGGGCCAGGACCCAGGTCTCTAGAGATCAGCGCTCCGCCCCTCCACGCCCCAGGCCCAGGGCTGCCAACATCACTGAAGCCAGCCAGTGACAAGCCTTTCCCTGCCCTGCCCGCCCCTGCTTCTCCACAGAAAACACAGGAAAGCTGTGGCCACACCTTCCTTCCACTCCCACCTCCGGGTCAATGCTGGTGCCTCCCCACGTGGCCCTGGGCGGGGCCCTACGCCTCCTTCTCTGGGGAGCCCTAAACAATACAAGTATGACGGCAGCGTTAGCCTCTCTGTGCCGTCACCCTGTCGCCTCTATACATTAAATCCTGGGTACAACAGAGACGCCTGCTCTAATAAACCTCAGACACCTTTCTGCATAAAGCCCCGCCTGCTGGCCTGGCACCCAGACCCCATGGCAGGGTTCCAGCCTCCCCGCCCAGCAGATAACCCACCCCACCCCCTGGGTTCAGCCTCCCTCCCTAACCAGCCATGGCTGGCAGAGGCCGCCTGCTCAATGTTCCAAGTTTCTGTCTGTTTCATGAAGGATTCCCTCCCTTTTATTAACCGCAATTATGCTTCAAGTCTCAGCTCCCAAGGCTGTCCTCAAGCTCCTCAGCCAGAATTCATCTCCGTAGCATTTTGCTTTTTTTTAGAACTCACTGGACTGGCAAACCTGTAATGAATGTTCACAGCTGGTGTTGTGACACTGTGGGAACAGTGAGTCCCGCTCACCACGGGGGAACGTCACCAGACACAACTTTTTCAGAGGTAAGCCGAGCAACTCTGCACACTCACTCCACCCGCCCATCCCCCCGGAGGGAGCTAATGCAGAGACGCACGTGCACAGTGACGTTCGAGGACCTGACCGCTGAGAGTGAAGGATCGGAAACAATCTGAACACCCAAAACCGTTGTGTGCGGTCAAGCAGCAGAGCAGGATTCAGCTGTTGAAAAGGATCTGAGGGGCCGGGCGCGGTGGCTCACGCCTGTAATCCCAGCACTTTGGGAGGCCGAGGCGGGTGGATCACGAGGTCAAGAGATCGAGACCATCCTGGCCAACATGGTGAAACCCCGTCTCTATTAAAAATACAAAAATTAGCCGGGCGTGGTGGCACGTGCCTGTGGTCCCAGCTACTCTGGAGGCTGAGGCAGGAGATTAGCTTGAATCTGGGAGGTGGAAGTTGCAGGGAGCCGAGATTGCACCACTGCACTCCAGCCTGGGCGACAGGGCAAGACTCCGTCTCAAAAAAACAAAACAAAAAAGGAATCTGATGCATCCAAAGGGCTCAAAGACGCGCTGTGATGTGAAATGCTCAAGCTGCAGATCAGGATGTATAGTCTAGTCTCAATGTACACACACGTGCCCACACACGCACACACACACTCGCACACACACCCACATGCAGGCACGCTTGTGCACACGCACATGTACACACTTGCGCACAGTCACACACACACCCCTACACACATGCATGCACATGCACACTCGTGAGCACACACACACACATGCACACAGGTGCACACTCGTGGCACACACCCACTTGCGTGCACACACCCACCCATGCATACATACTCTTGCACACACACCCGTACACACCAACACGTGCACACGTGCATGTGCTTTCACACACACCCATGCACAGGCAAGCACATGCACACTCGTACACACCCACCCACCCATGCACACACTCGTGCACACACGAATGTACACACATACACTTGCACACTGGCACACATCCACCCACACCAATGCACACTCATGCACACACCACGCATACTCGTACACACCCACACATGCATGCACACTCATGCACACACACCCATACACATGCACACGCCCTTGTGCACACGCACTTGCGCACACCCACCCACATGCACACGCACTCCCACAGGCATGCACATGCACACTTGCATGCACACACTTGTGCGCACCCACCCACCCTCGTGCACACAAACTCGTGCACGCGCACACCCACACGCACACACACATGTACACATGCACATGTACACACCCTCATGCACATGTGCACATGCACATGCGTGCACACACCCACACATGCATGCACACACACCCACACACATGCACGCACAGACACACTAGTATAAACAGAATTTAGAAGACTACACCTCAAACTGTCAGCGATGGGAGCTGGGTGGCGACCACCTGTACATGTTGGTACCGTGAGCATTTCTCATTATAACAAGCCAGTATTACACTGGGGATTAGAAAAACATGAGTTTTAAACATTCTTATTAGAAGAACAAATCATTGCTGCTTCTGTGACTCAGAGGGTGGCACTGGGGCCTCTCCAGTGACTCACCACATGTGCCTTGCTCTGTGGTCAGCAAGGGACATGTCTGCTTCCTCCACTGGCCAGGGAATGCAGATGGCACCCGGCACACCCCAGGCCGCACAGCCGGGGAGCTCATTGACACTGACTGAGCCGGAGGCCACATCTGTGCAGCGGGGGCAGCAGGGAGGGCAGGAAGCCTACTGACCCCTGGGGCAAGAGACAGGCACGCTGGATGCTCCTGGGCAGGGACTCGGGGCCATGCGGGAGGGAACAGTTGTGCTGGTGAGAGAGCTCCCTCAGGCAGATGCCCCCCATTAGACCCTCCGCCCTAGGACATCCCCCTGCCCTGAATCCTCTGGGGCTGTAAGAGGGATCTTCCTTTCCCCAGTTCAAAGAGAGGTCCTTGAGTCGAAAGAACTCTTACAGAGACCATCTGGTCACGTTTTCTTCAATAACCAATTACTGAGTACTTTTTTTTTTTTTTTTTCAGGTGGAGTCTCACTCACTCTGTTGCCCAGGCTGGAGTGCAATGGTGCCATCTTGGCTCACTGCAACCTCCACCTCCTGGGTTTTAAGCAATAATCCTGCCTCAGCCTCCTTAGTAGGTGGGATTACAGGCGTGCGTGCGCCACCACGCCCGGCTAATTTTTGTATTTTTAGTAGAAACGGGGCTTCACCATGTTGGTCAGGCTGGTCTTGAACTCCTGACCTTGTGATCCACCTGCCTTCGCCTCCCAAAGTGCTAGGATTACAGGTGTCAGCCACCGTGCTGGGCCCTTAGTACCTATTTTTCAGGTGTCAAGTATTAGGAACATAGAACAGAAGAAAATATGCCCGCTCCCCACTGGAGTTCAAATTCTAGTGGGGAAGAGAAGAAGCTGACGATGCAATTATAATTCAGCAGCATCAAAGCAAAGCCACAGGTGAACATCAGGATCTGCGGACAGGGAACCCAGCCCATGCTGTGGTGGGGGTGGGTGTCAGAAAAGCCTCCCAAGGAGGTGAGGCCTAAGCTGAACCTGAGAGGTGAGGAAGAGACCAAGCTGACCAAGCCACTCCAGGCCCTCCCTTCAGTGCCCTGGGAAGGCGCCTCTGGTGGTGCCCTCCTCTAGCACTGCTTCTGAATACAGGAATCAAAGGCTATACATTTTCCTCTCAACAGCGCTTTGGCTGCATCCAGGATACTGGTATGTAGGACTCTCATTGTCAGGCAGGTCTAAACAGTTTGCAGTTCCCATTTTTATTTCCTCATTACTTTGTCAGTTCGAACTTTCCAAACATATGACTAATGAATATTCTCTTTTGTTTTTTGAGACAGTCTCACTTTGTTGTCCAGGATCTGGAGTGCAGCAGCGCAATCTCGGCTTACTGTGGCCTCTGCCTCCCGGGTTCAAGTAATTCTCCTGTCTCAGTCTCCTGAGTAGCTGGGATTACAGGCACCTGCTACCACACCCAGCTAATTTTGTATTTTTAGTAGAGATGGGGTTTCACCATGTTGGCCAGGCTGGCCTCAAACTCTTGACCTCAGGTGATCTGCCCGCCTCGGCCTCCGAAAGTGCGGGGATGACAGGTGTGAGCCACTGCACGTGGGCTAACCAACATCCTTGTTCGTTTCTAATTTTACTCCACTTTGTCTGTGAACGTGCCTTGCACGCTATCAACTTTTTGAAAAATTCTGAGATTTCTCTGGTGGCCTATTATAGGATAAATGTGAATGTTCCACACGTGTGTGACAAGAATCAGGGTTTTCTGTCAGGGCACAAGCTTCCTTGCGTTTTTACGTCAAGCATGTTAATTGTGGCATTCAGGGTCTCTCTCTCCTTATTTGCCTACTTGATCTGTTTCTGAGAGGCCTCCCAGGTCCTTTTCCTTGCACAGGTCCTGCTTTTCCTTACAAAAGCCGCTTTTTCTTCTCTCGCTTCTCCCTCCCCCACTTTGTTTTAGACAGAATCTCACTGTGTTGCCCAGGCTGGAGTATAACGGCATGATCTCGGCTCACTGCAACCTCCGCCTCCCAGGTTCAAGCAATTCTCCTGCCTCAGCCTCCAGGTCAGGTGGGATTACAGGTGCACGCCACTACGCCCGGCTAATTTTTGTACTTTAGGAGACAGGGTTTTGCCATGTTGGTCAGGCAGGTCTCAAACTCCTGACCTCAGGTGATCCACCTGCCTCGGCCTCCCGAAGGGCCGGGATTACAGGCGTGAGCCCCCGAGCCCGGCCGCTTGCTTCCCCTTTCTGTCGTATTCAACTTGCGCTGCCTTCCAGGACACCTTCCACAATCAGCCCCATGAGAAACCCTGAGCAGTGACCCCCTCGATCTGCTCGGAGCTACTGCTGTCAGGATCATTCCCTTATATAAGTACACACTCGAGGGCTCCCTCTCAAACTCTCAAACCTGACAACTTCCCGCCTCTACTTCTCCCGGCACGCCTGCCTCAAAGGGTTCCTGGCTTGGAGGCCAAGCGCTGCTCACCTCCTTCTGGATTTCACTCTTGAGGGTGGAGATCTTCATCTTCATGTCCTCCAGCTCATGGTCTGGGAAGGGCTGCACCTGGGGGCTGGCCTCAGACTCCTCGGGGGACGGAAACACCAGGTCGGCCAGGGGAATGTACCACTTACAGTCATACTGCTGGTGCTTCCTGCAAGCGAGCCGGAGGGAGACGTGAGCCAGAGCGGGAGGGCTCTTCCAGCCGAACCCCTGGGTCTAGAACCACACACACACTGACGGGGACTGACTGGGAACTCGCCAGAAGCAAGAACCACCCCTGCTCCCAAGGAGGCTGGCCAGGAAACACATACGCAGTGACGAGAGCTGTGTCCTGCGGTCGGTCCGCCTGCCCTCGGGGAGCAACTCCGCCCACCCACCTTTCCAGGCTTCTGGCCCAGATGACTCATGCTGTCAAACGCCCCAGACCACTCTGGTACCAAGAAGAGCAAAGCCCCCTCGGCCAGGTTCACAGCTTCCTACTCTCCATCCCACCCCCTCCCTCCCTTCTAGACTATCCTTCAGGATAGCACTGGAATACAGGTGTTATTCCGAATGCCAACTCTTATCAAGAGAGGTCACATGGGTCCACACTGGGTGAAGGATTACAAGCCACATCCAAGTCTAGCAAGAAAGCATGCCCAGATTAGTAATGTGTGCCATGGCAAAGGATGACAGACAGAGGTGTGTGTGCTTATCACCATCTCTGCCTTAGAACTGTCTCAAACATGATCTAGTTCAGAGAGTCAGGCCCTTTATTATTATTACTATTTTGTGAGATGGAGTTTTGCTCTTGTTGCCCAGATTGGAATGCAGTGGCATGATCTCCATTCACTGCAACCTCCACCTCCAGGGTTCAAGTGATTCTCCTGGCTCAGCTCCATGAGTAGCTGGGATTACAGGCGCACGCCACCACGCCCAGCTAATTTTTGTTATTTCAGTAGAGACAGGTTTTCACCATGTTGGCCAGGCTGGTCTCCAACTCTTGACGTCAGGTGATCCACCCGCCTCGGCCTCCCAAAGTTCTGGGATGACAGGTGTGAGCCACTGTGCCCGACCAGTCATGCCCTTTACTGAAGTTCATAACGATCGATCCTTCCCCTAGGACTTAGATTTGCACTTCTCATTCTGACCCTTGAGTGCTGTGGTAGGCGCATGGATTGCTTCCCCTGTGTGGTACTTGGGGGCCCAGCCAGCCTGGGGCTGAAGGCAGAGGAAAGATGGCCTGGTGGTGAGCGCACTGGCTCTGGAGTCACGTAGACATGGGTTTCGATGCAGACTGCCGCTTCTCAGCGGTGAGAAGGGGTGTGCTTGGCCCATGGAAGGTGATTGGTAAATGTGGGTGGAAGAGTGTGTGAGTGGAACTGAATGAGCCTCTCTGCGCAGGGCACAGTGCAGACCCACATTCCTGGGTACAGAGATGGAGGCACCGGGCAGCTTTCGTGTTCCGTGGGGCTCCGATCCCACCTGTGCCTCCAGCTGGGCAACCGTGGGCGGCTCATCTACCTTCTCCAACGCTTCTCTCTCTCCCGTGACAAGGGAGTGACAGTCACTGCTTAGCGGAGTTGCTGGGAGGACTAGAAATGATGCATTCAAAGCATCTGTCACGGCACCTGGCACGGCCTAAGCCCTCACTACTAGTGGCAGGAGCTGGGATGAATATTCCCAGCACTGCTGTCAGCAAGAACTCAGAGGGGTTTAATAGAAGGAGAAGGCTTAAGTAAACGACGGCACATCCACCGCGAACCTCGTGAGGGAAGTTAAGATGAGGACGAGGACAAGGCAGCAAAACAGAGCAGCAGAGCCCCCAGCCGGGCATTCGCTCTGGTTACAGCCGTGCAGGAACAGGACATCTAAACACAGGGAAGGAAGCATCTCGGCAGGAGACTGACACTTATGCTTCCGTGGTGACGGCCTTTCCTCTAATGTCCTTATATTATCGTTATAATTAAAAACGTGACTTATTTTCAGGAAAAAAAGGGCTATATAGTGAGAGTAAATTAATTCATAGATTTTTTTTTCTTTTTTTTTTTTTGAGACAGAGTCTTGCTCCGTCACCAGGCGCCAGGCTGGAGTGTGGTGACGCGATCTTGGCTCACTGCAACCTCCGCCTCCCAGGTTCAAGCAATTCTCCTGCCTCAGCCTCCCGAGTAGCTGAGACTACAGGTGCATGCCACAACGCCCAGCTAATTTTTGTATTTTTAGTAGAGATGGGGTTTCACTGTGTTAGCCAGGATGGTCTCGACCTCTTGACCTTGTGATCTGCCCACCTCGGCCTCCCAAAGTGCTGGAATTACAGGCGTGAGCCACTGCGCCCGGCCCATAGATTTTTTTTTTAAAGGAAAAAGCAGCCGGGTGCAGTGGCTCACACCTGTAATTCCAGCACCTTGGGATGCCGAGGTGGGCAGATCACGAGGTCAGGAGATTGAGACCATCCTGGTAACACTGTGAAACTCCGCCTCTACTAAAAGTACAAAAAATTAGCCGGGCATGGTGGTGTGTGCCTGTGGTCCTAGCTACTTGAGAGGCTGAGGCAGGAGAATTGCTTGGACCTGGGAGGCGGAAGTCGTGGTGAGCTGAGATTGCACCACTGCACTCCAGCCTGGGTGACAGAGTGAGATTTCGTCGCAAAAAAAAAAAAAAAAAGGAAAAAGCTGGCTGGGTGCGATGGCTCATGCCTGTAATCCCTGAACTTTGGAAGGCTGAGGCAGGAGGATCGCCTGAGGTCAAGAGATCGAGACCATCCTGGTCAACATGGTGAAACCCTGTCTCTACTAAAAATACAAAAATTAGCTGGGCGTTGTGGCGTGTACCTGTAACCCCAGCTACTCGGGAAGCTGAGGCAGGAGAATCGCTTAGACCTGGGAGGTGGAGGTTGCAGTGAGCTGAGATCGCACCACTGCACTCCAGCCTGGGCAACAGAACAAGACCCTGTCTCAAAAGAAAAAGAAACCCACAAGGTCGCTGAGGCTGCATCGGGGGGCACTGTCTGGCCCCGCTGCCCCCGCCCTGCGCCCCTGGCCTCCTGCACACTCACCCCGCAGAGGTCTTCTTCAGCTTGGCACACAGCAGGACATCCGTGAAGAGGAACACGTGCCGCAGCTTCCGGGAGCTCTCTGACACTTCCACCAGGAAGCCGTCCTTCACCAGCTGCCGCGTCTGAGGGAGAGGGCAGACCCCCAGCCCGCTCAGATGGGAGTGGGCCGGGGGCTGAGCCTGCACTCGAGGGCACGGGCAGCCAGGGAGGGCTGAACCGGGGGGCGGTGTGGCCTGCAACCCCGTAACAAAGGTGGTGAAAGCACTGCCTCTGGAGTCACGCGGACGTGGGCTTGGATCCAGGCAGGTTCTCAGCTGGGATCTCGGTGGGCTCCCTGACCTCTCTGAATCTCAGATTTACCTTCTGTACAGTGGGCATGGTGATGTCTCCCCAAAGGCGACTCACAGAGGTGGTGTGTGGAAAACAGCACAGCAGGTGTGCACAGCGCAGGGGCTCTCCACGGCCACCCCCAGTGCCCCTGCCCAGGACGACCCAGCTGCTTCCCTCCGGGGCACTAACACGCCCACTGCAGTGCAAGGACTCTCCACGGCCACCCCTGGTGCCCCTGCCCAGGATGACCCGGCTCCTCTCCCCCGGGACACTAACACATCCACCTGCAACCCCGCCCAACCAAGCCATGAACTTCATCTAGTCCCGGATCCACCATGACCAGAGACCCGCTCAGGCCTCTCTGTGGTTTCTCCAGCCCCCGGGGATGGGAGACCTGGGCCGTCCTCCCTGGGGCTGCAACAGTGTCCAGAGGGTACCTGCAGCCCCCTCCCACCTGGCTCTGGGTAGCCAGAGTTCCCCCCCACCTGCTCAGAGCTGGAGGCCGTCACCATCCATCCCAGCCTCTCCTGTGTGTGTGATACAGGGTATGACCTACACCTGCTGTGATATGCAGGTGAGTGTATTGAAGGTATATAATTAAGCTACCCGAGGCTGGGCGAGGTGGCTCACACCTGTAATACCAGCACTTTGGGGGGCCGAAGCGGGTAGATCACAACATCAGGAGTTTGAGATCAGCCTGGCCAATGTATTGAAAACCTGTCTCTACTAAAAATACCAAAGTTAGCCAGGCATGGTGGCGCACACCTGCGATCCCAGCACTTAGGGAGGCTGGGGTGGGTGGATTACTTGAGGCTAGGAGTTCAAGACCAGCCTGGCCAACACAGTGAAACCCCATCTCTACTAAAACACAAAAATTAGCTGGGCGTGGCGGTGGGCACCTGTGATCCCAGCTACTCGGGAGGCTGAGACAGAACTGCTTGAACACAGAACGTAGAAGCTGCAGTGAGCTGAGACCGCACCACAGCACTCCGCCTGGGCCACAGAGCGAGACTCAGTCTCAAAAAACCAAAAACCAAAAAACAAACAGACGAGCGAAAGCTCAGGGTATGCAAAGCACTCTGGAGAGTTTTCAGATGCCCCCAGAGTGAAACAGATGAGGGTCTCCCCGGACGCTGCATGCCAGCACCAGGAACCACTCAGAATCGGCTCTCTGCTCAGCGGACACTCCCCAGGCCTGCTCCTCACCACTCTCCCCCCAGGAGACCCTGGGGGCTCGTAAACAGACCAGAGGAGCAGAAATGCAGTCGGCCTCGCTCCCCACGGCTGCCTCGTGACCTCCCCTGAGAAGGTGTTTCACGTGGGTTCAGCTGCTGACCCATGAGGCAACTGCGCCCCTCAGGCTCCCTTGCTCTTCCCTCGTTGGGCTGCCCCGGCCCTTCCACCGCGAAGGGCCCCAGGATATGGCTGTCCCCCATCCAGGTGCCCACTGGACGTCCCAGCAGCTTCTCCTGCTGCAGGCTCCCCTGAGCTGCTGCCTGTGCAGGCCGAGCTGAAGCAGCTGCAAGCTCCTGCCCCCTCAGCTTCCCCAGGACCTGACAGGCCCACACAGGCCAGAGGCAGGTGTCTGCATTCAAGGAGGAGGCAGCTTCCCCAGCGTGGGGCAGAGCGCACGGGGCGTCCAGACAGCCCAGGTGAAGAATCCAGCTCAGACACCTGTGGCAGACCTGGAGACTGTCCAGCCTCAGTGTCCTCTTCTGGCTCACTGGATTATTATTTTTTTTGAGACAGAGTCTCACTCTGTCACCAAGGCTGGAGTGCAGTGGCACAATCTTGGCTCACTGCAACGTCCGCCTCCCGTGTTCAAGTGATTCTCCTGCCTCAGCCTCCAGAGTAGCTGGGACTGCAGGCACCCACCACCATGCCTGGCTGATTTTTGTATTTTTAGTAGAGACAGGGCTTCACTGTGTTGGCCAGGCTGGTCTTGAGAACTCCTGACCTCAAGTGACCCTTCCAGCTTGGCCTCTCATAGTGTTGGGATGACAGGCGTGAGCCACCGTGCCCGGCCTCACTTGGTTATTGTGAGGATTCATGAGACATTGGATTTAAAGCTCTCTGCCTAGGCCTGGGGATGCCGCAGGTCATCAGGGTGACCGAGGACTGAAGGCCTCTCTTTGGCTGGGGATGGGGAACGGGCTGGAGAGGCCGGGGCACACAGCACCGCCTGTGCATGAGAGAAGGGGACGAGAGGTCTGGCCCACCCCTACTTCTCAGCCTGGGTGCGGGGCCATGCTGGGCCCCAGGCTCACCTCCCCCTTGGGGGTGGTGACTGCAGTCCGGCGGGGGTCGATGTCCTCGTTGATGCTGGACAGGAAGTTCTGGGAGATGCGAAGGGCATCCTGCAGCAGCGGGTAGTCGGGGTGGTCCACGGGTGTGTGCTTCAGCAGGTCCTGCGGAGGGCGGGCCGTGAGCTGAGGGGCTCGAGGGGAAGCCACGGGGGTCCTCGGTCCTCACCAAAAGAATTCAAAGGGCGGCCACTCAGGTACCCACTGAATTCCTGCAAAATCTGAACTACAAATCAAAGGCAGGCTGGGCGCGGTGGCTCACGCCTATAATCCCACTGCTCTGGGAGGCCGAGGCGGGCGGATCACCTGAGGTTGGGAGTTCGAGACCAGCCTGACCAACATGGCGAAACCCCGTCTCTACTAAAAATATAAAAACTAGCCAGGCGTGGTGGTGGGTGCCTGTGATCCCAGCTACTCGGGAGGCTGAGGCAGGAGAATCGCTTGAACCCAGGAGGTGGAGGTTGCAGTGAGCCGAGATCGCGCCAGTGCACTCCAGCCTGGGTGACAGAGCAAGACTCTGTCTCAAAAAAAAAAAAAAAAAAAAAAAAAAAATCAGAGCCGGCGCAGCAGGGGTGAGGGGTAATGGGTGAGGGTGAAGGGTGAGGGGCAAGGGCCTTGGCTGCCTCCCTTTCTCCCTGCTGCTGTCACTATTATTTCCCCAGTGGGGACACCAGGTGGAGGCTCATCCCACCGAACAGCTGGAGCCCCTGTGCCCACCCTGCTGTGGTCTCCTCCTGGAGACCAGGAGGCAGCGGGTGGGCAGCGGGCAGTGCCTGTCTCCCGGGGAGCACCTGACCAACGGTCCAGGTTAGCGACCAAGCTGTACTGAGGCCCTGGCCTGCTGACATGGTGACCGCAGGCCAGACGGGCATCCTTGGGCCCCAGGAACCCCAATTCCCGAGGGCTGCTCTCAGACACGCCGGCACCCTCTGACCCGGGCTCAGTCTCCTGCTGAGCTCTCTGGCCACTCAGGGGCTTGACACTCACGTGCAGGACGAGGGTGCTCCGGGTGACACGGTCAATGGGCTTGTAGAGCAGAGCTGTGGGGAGGGGGGAGGGAGGAAGACGGTGGACAAGGGCAACCCAACGCCTCAGAGGCCAGCTTTGCCCCCACC
>PVKV010026510.1:13170-27978 GCA_004027835.1 Alouatta palliata
GTGAACACCCCCCCGAGGGATGGCACAGTGGGCCCACCGCAGCCTCCACCCGCACGACCCCTGTGAACACCTACCCGAGGGACGGCACAGTGGGCCAGCTTCGCCCCCACCCGCACGACCCCCATGAACACCCACCCGAGGGACGGCACAGTGGGCCCACCGCAGCCTCCACCCGCACGACCCCTGTCAACACCCACCTGAGGGACGGTACAGTGGGCCCACAGCAGCCTCCACCCCGGTTCTCCCTCCCAGGGCAGACCACGCAGCAGACACAGGTGACGCACAGCCCCGGCAGCCTGGGATTCCCTCCCGTCAGACAAGGCTTCCTCAAGAGCTGCCCCCAGGCCCGTCCTGGCCTCACCTGGCTCAAGGCAGATGCGCCCTGGCACCCCCAGCCGGAATCACACAGCTCCACCCAGCCGTGCCCTGCAGAGTCCAGCACACCAGCCACCCCCAGGACCCCAGAATGGGGGAAGGAGACACGCTGTGTTTTCAGGAGAGGCAGCGCCCTTATCATCCTCAGCCTCTGCAGCTGATGGCCGGGCACAGCCAGCTGGGATTGGCACGCTTCACTGTAACCCACAGGACAGGCCTCATCTCTCACAGGAAGACTCCTACCCACATCCTCAAACCCCAAACAGCAAGCCCAGGATAGGCTGGAGGCCAGGGAGGCTGGCCTCATCTCCACAGAGAGGCTCTGCTCTCCAAGACCATCTCTACTAAAAATAGAAAAATTAGCTGGGTGTGGTGGCAAGTGCCTGTGATCCCAGCTTCTAGGGAGGATGAGGCAGGAGAATTGCTTGAACCCAGGAGGCGGAGGCTGCACTGAGCCGAGATCACACCACTGCACTCTAGCATGAGTGAAAAGAGCGAAACTCTGTCTCAAAAAAAAAAAAGTCTCTGCTCTCAAACACATGGCAGGCTGAGGGGCAAAGGTTTCCTGAAGCAACTCAGGCCAGGCCTCGCACAGGACAGCCCCACAGAGGCTAGGGGAACGCAGGCGAGGCCAGCCAGGCCCCCGAGAGCCGCACCCTCCATAACGCACGCGCCAAGTGGTCGAGTTCGGAGGGCCGGGAAGCAGCAGGGACAGGTGGAGGTGGCAGCTGCCGGACAGGACCGACACTTCCCAACGCCCTTCCTGTACGCAGCTGCGCCCCCCTCCCAACACGGAGGCTCAGCTTTCCATCCTGCCCCTGGGCGCTCTGTCCCTGGGGTCACGACCTTGGCCCCCGGCCACAGCAACAGTGAGAGGCAGGATGGTCCCTGGGAAGAAGGATTCCCTGACTGGGTGTCCCATAGGACCCACTGTGACAGATCCTAGCGCCAGCACCCAGGCCCGAGCGGGGCCCCAAACCCAAGGGTTCTCCAAAGCCCCAGACAGGAATACCCCGCGCCACGCAGACGCTTCAGGAGCAGTATGCAGGCTGCGAGGGAGACGCACGCTCAGCAGGGGCCGCCAGCCTTATCTGCAGGCCCAGCTCAGCTGCCCGGCAACATCACTGGGACAGGGGGGTGTGGCCGTGAAAAGACCCAGATGCCTACCCCCAGCCCCGTCAACTAAACCCACATCTCGGCAAGACCGCACAGGCATTCAGCATTTTTAAAAAGCTTCTTTACCGATTCAAATGTATGATAATGGTTGAAAGCCACTGCTTTATGTTTTATGTATGTATGTAATTTTTTTTTAAATATAGAGATGAGGGGCCAGGTGTGGTGGCTCCCGCCTGTCATCCCAGCACTTTGGGAGGCCGAAGGTTGGGGGCGGGGTGGATCACTTGAGGTCAGGAGTTCAACACCAGCCTGGCCAACAAGGTGAAACCCCGTCTCTACTAAAAATAGAAAAACTAGCCAGGTGTGGTGGCGGGTGCCTATAACGCCAGCTACTCGGGAGGCTGAGGCAGGGGAATCTCTTAAATCCGGGAGGCAGAGGTTGTAGTGAGTTGAAATCGTGCCACTGCACTCCAGCCTGGGCGAAAGAGCGAGATTCTGTCTCAAAAATAAATAAACAAACAAACATAGAAACAAAGTCTCACTATGTTGCTCAGGCTGGTCTCGAACTCCTGGCCTCAAGCAATCCTCCTGCCTCGGTCTGCCAAAATGCTAGGATTACCGGCAGGAGCCACCATACCCGGCCAACCCTTGGTTTACGTAAATACACTTCACGTGACAAACCTGTAGCCCTTGCATGTCTAGCAATTTCCAGAGACGCTCCATGCGCCACGGAAGCTTGAATGAACAAGACCAATCTTGGGCTGTCCTGGGGCGCTGAAGGTACAGCCCAGTTCCCAGCTCAGGTGGGATCCATTTCTGAGGCTGCTTCAGGCACCCACCTGTGGCTCAGCCCATCTTCAGGGTGAAAATTCACACTCAAGAGTCCCAGAGACCCCAGGAAAGCGCGAGCTCAGCAGACACCTGCCGGGGTGAGGCCCAGAGCTGCGGCCCCAGGGAAAGCTGACACCACATTATGGCTCCTGCAGCCCTCTGGCGGGTCCCAGGAGGAAGAGGTTTCTGACGAAGCTCAGAGGCCTGCACTCAGGGCAGATTGGGTTTCAGACGAGTTATTCGTGTCTGTGGTCACCACCAGAGTCCACCTGAGCAGGGCTGCCGAAGGAGCCCGGGAGGGCAGCCAGGGGACAGGTGCTCAGGGAAAGGGCACCGGGACCACGTCACATCCGGAGGGAACAGGGAACAAGGGCGGCCCTGACGTTTGTGCTCCCCATGGCCCCCACACGCTGGGGTCCCCTGAGAAGGCTGGACGAGGCGCTCACTCTGGCCTTCCCTCGTCCCCAGGCTCTGGCAGACTGGCCTGCTTCCTGCCGGCCTCACCCACTCTCTCCACTCCTCCCCAGCTTGGGCAGCAAGCTGGTCTCTGTGGTTGGCTGGGTACTCGCTCTGTGCCCAAGGGTTCTGAGGGAACAGCTTTGCTTGCATTATTTCCTGTGATTAAAAAGGGAAGCAATTCTCACTAGCCCCATTTTACAGACAAGGCAACTGAGGCCGGGCGTGTTCTGCGGCTCACTGACTGTCCCACGCTACAGGTGGAGGGAGCTGGGCTTTGAATGTACATCCACCTATGCTCCTCATGTTGACTGCCCCCTTCTGAGGGGACAGTGGCACCTGGAAAATCTCAATGAGCCACAGGAGGATTCTTGGAAAGAGTGACCAGGATGGAGTGAGCCCCGTCCTCACGAGCTGGCCCTTTGATTCCTCATTATTACTGTGAAGCTGGCCTCAAAGACAGAATCACAGAGATCAGAGCAGCGTGAACTCCAGGTCTGGGTCTGGTTCACCAAGTTGAAGCTTCCTTTTGGGGAAGGGAGAGGAAGCCGAGCAGGGCACATTTCTTTTTCAGGAAGGCAGAGTTGAGACCTGACCAACTCCTAGGCCAGACCATAAAGACCATCTCCCCTCTGACCAGGCCAATTTCAACTGAGGACAGGGTTCCTGGGGCCGTCCTGCTGAGTGGCAGGAGAGAGGCCACCTCGGAGGCTGCTTCCATCACGAGGGTCCTGAGAAGGTCAGGGGGTGATGGCGCCACACGGCCCGTCCAGCACAGCCGCCTGGGAAAGAGCCCAGGAGACGGACGGTCCCTCCTCCAGCAAGCTGCCACCCCGCTCCCTTCAGCTCCAAGGAGCTCCGGGTTACCAGGGAGACAGGAAAGAAGGCTGACTGAGGAGGGCGCAGAGCCCAAGCACCTGGTGGGAAGGAAGAGGAAGGTCCTAGAACCAGCCGCCCGCTGCTCCCACAGACTCGAGCCCAGAGCAGTGGGCCTGGGAGCCACCCGAGCCCACCCCTCCCTGCCACAGGCAGGCGGGCACCCCTGGCACGTCGTGCCTCTTGGGCCAGAGTCCATGGTCTCCTGGACACCTCCCTGCCGGGGGTGGCTTCACCATCCTATGACCACCAGCCCTGCTGATGGCGTGCACCTGTCCAGGACGCCCCCCATGCCCCACCAGCGGCGGGGGCTACCAGGAGGATGGCCCAGGCCCTTCCACTGACCGGTGGCATGTGTGTGACCTTCACAAAGCCTCCTGCCACACCCCCTCCCGCTGGTCCTGCCGACCTGCCTTCCACAGTCCTGTGCCCGGACCTCAGCTCGAGAGTCTCTCAAGGCTGCAAACAAGCCTTTGGGCTCCTTCCTCTTCCACAGCCGCTCCGTGTCCCCCCCGCCCGCCACCCCCCGCCGCAGCATGTGCCTGGGAGCACAATACCCGCCGCCCAGCCTCCGCTCCTCGCTCCAGAAACAAAGAAACTCCCAACTTCTCCCTCCGGCTCGCACTGGCCCCCTCTCGGCTGGCACCATCGTCACCTGTCAGGACCATCACCACCCCTCGTCACCCGTCCCCACACGGCGCCTGGCCCCCGAGGACCCTCTCCCTGGGCTCAGTACTGCTGTGTCTGCAGGCACAGCTCATCACCGTCCCTCCCTAACAGCCCCTCCAGGAAGTCCTCCCACACTAGCCACCCCTTCCCCACCCATCCTTGGGGGCACCTGGACCCGCCAGCCTGGTCCTTCGTCTCCAAGCAGCCCTGCCCTGAGCATCCCCCAGGTTTCAACTCCAGGCGGGATGCTGGCCGAAACGAAGGGAGATTCAGGGCCAGCCGCCTGCCCACCCTCCCTCCCTGCGGCCCCCAGGCCTTGCCGGCACATTCAAGCCCACTCCAGCCATCGCAGAGGTGGGAGGGTCCGCCACCTCCCGCAGCGGGCACCTGGGTTACCATAGGTGCAGTTACAGCAGAAGCGAATAATGAGGAGAATCTCCATGGCAGCCTCTGTCCGCGCAGCGGGAGCGTGCAGCCATCGCTCCGGGACCCCGGCGCCCACCAGCAGCCCCGCCGGCCACTCAGCCACCTTGCTGAGGCGGCCGAACTGTCCCCAGCATCCAGCAGCCGCTTCAGAGTGCTCTTCCAGCAAGGGGGAGGGGCGGGGAGGCGCGTGGCAAGGAGGGGGGGAGGGGAGGAGGGGCGAGGAGGGAGGGACCCAGCAGCCTGCTGGCATCCTAAAGAGGAGCACGTTTGTAGCTGGCTGGCTGCCCGGGCACGAGGCTGGAGTCCTCCCGTGCGCGCACACACGTTCATGCACGCTCACACACACTCACAGGCTCGCGTGAGGGGGAAGGGCGCCGCGTTCACGCAGCCTGGCACCCACACGGCCAGACAAAGGAAGGTGACAGTAACCCGGCCCCTCCCCGAGGTACCTTCCATGGTGACCGAGGTGTGGCTGTCCTTCGAGTCCTTGGGACCTTTCACCTTGAGCTCCTGCCAAAGGGAGGAGAGGAATCACCGCCTGGTCTGCCAACGGCACCCCTGGCCTCCCCTGTGAACCCGGCAGGGAGGGTGCAAGTGTGAGAACGGAGGCCGGGCGTGTGGTTCACGCCTGTCATCCCAGCACTTTGGGAAGCTGAGGCAGGCAGATCACCTGAGGTTGGGAGTTCAAGACCAGCCTGGCCAACATGATAAAACCCCATCTCCACTAAAAATACAAAAATTAGCTGAGTGTGGTGGGGTGCACCTGTAATCCCAGCTACTCGGGAGGCTGAGGCAGAGGAATTGCTTGGACCCGGGAGGCGGAGGTTGCAGTGAGCTGAGATCGTGCCACTGTACTCCAGCCTGGGAGACAGAGCGAGACGCCATCTCAAAAAAAAAAAAATGAGAACAGAGACAAAGGAGCCCATGGCCATGGACTGCCTCTGCCTTGCCACCCCAATCCCCTGCACCCACACCTGTGAGCTCCTGGAGCCTCTTGGAGTCCAGCATCTGGGGCATGGGCAAGAAGGAAGGGACTCCAGGTCCCAGAGAGGAGAGGGGCTGGCAGGGAGCCCTGAGGTTACAGGAAACCCTCCCAGGAGCCCCTACTCAGGAATCCTATACGTTGGCAGACAGGAGTGGAGCTGACAAGCGCCAGCCAATCTTCAGGATGTGAGCAGCCCGTGAGAGAGGGAGGGGTTCCCACACACCTGCACAGGGCAGGCAGCGAAACGGCGGGCCTGGGGCAGAGATGCGGAGCTCCGGGGACAGCCCAGCCGCATCCTACCCCCATCAGAGGGCACTTGCTCAGCCCCCAGCACCCCGACACTCCCCACCCACCATGGCCTGTGCTGGGTGTCCTCCAGGAGGGTTCAGGGGAGGAACAGCCTGTCCTCCTGGACCTCAAGCCAGGCGACAGGCAGTGAGTCCTGGAAACAGACAGGGGGAGGACTGGTGTGCTCCAGGCCTTTCTCACCCTCCTCTAGAGGTTCCAGCCTCAGCTTCTGCTCACAGGACAGGGTCGCCTGCAATTCGAGCTGTAAAGCGATCCCCTCTTGGCACGACGCACATGGAGTGGAGCGGAGCGGAGCATCAAGGAGGGGTGTGGGAGGGAAGGCGGGGGGCAAGGCGAGGCCAAGGTCAGGGGCCCAGGTGATGTCACCTGCTCAGCCTGGAGGGAAGGAAGCCTCCAGAAAGCAGGAGCTTCCTGCATCTGTCTCAAGCTGTTTCTAGACAGAGAAAACTCCCAGGGACTGAGCTTGGGTGTGTGTATATTTTGGGGTACAGGGAGGGTGGGGGTTACTCAGTTTCTCTAGGCTGTGTCTCTGGCTGGTGCCTGGATTCCCAGATTCAGGGAATTTTTCTTTGTGCCCCCTCCAGCAAAGCCTGGGGTATGAAATCACTCCTGCCGCAGGGAAGAGCCTAATTGCCATAATTAGGTGACAGCACCAGAAGGAAGCAATTGCGTCATCAAGTGACTTAGGAGGAGGAGCCACCTGGCAGAAAGCCACGGGCCGGCTCTGCCCTCCAGGGTGGGCAGCCTTTGAGAGGGGCTCACAGCTGGGGCGGGGGCTGCTGTCTGTGCACAGACAACAGGCAGCCAGCCCAGGTCGAGAGCAGAGCCCACACTCTGGACCGTATTGTACCTTGGGCCCTCGGGCGACCTTGGCTGGGCCGCTCTGAACATGGACCAGGGCGGTCGGGTAGTTCTCGGCTTGGGCTGGGAACCGAGAGGGGAAGCACAGTTTCTCCAGCCTCTTTTATTTGTATTTTTAATAGAGACAGGGTCTTGCCACGTTGCCCAGGCCAGTCTCGAACCCTTGGGTTCAAGCCATCCTCCCGCTTCGGCCTCCCACAGCGCTGGGATTACAGGCGTGAGTCACCGCGCCTGGCCTCTCCAGCCTCAATGCCGTGTAGAGGGACTTCCCCACCCCACACTTCGTCCTCCCAGGCAGAGGGTGACTCCTCTGTTCCATAGGTCTGGAAGACGAAACTGGTCAGCGCTCCTCTCTGTGCACACTGGGTGAGAGGGGTGGGCTCTGTCCTCAGTGTGGGGAGGGCCTGTGGTTCCCTATTCCTGCAAGGGACTCAACAGACACTTTTTTTTTTCTTTTTTTTTCCTTCAAGGCTGAAAATCAAACTTTTTTTTTTTTTTTTTTAAGACAGAGTCTTGGCTTGTGGCCCAGGCTGGAGTGCAGTAGCAAGATCTTGGCTCACTGCAACCTCCACCTCCCGGGTTCAAGCGATTCTCCTGCTTCAGCCTTCTGAGTAGCTGGGACTACAGGTACCCGCCACCACGCCCGGCTAATTCTTGTATTCTAGGAGAGATGGGGTTTCACCATGTTGGTCAGGCTGGTCTCAAACTCCTGATCTCAGGTGACCCACCCGCCTCGGCCTCCCAAAGTGCTGGGATGGCAGGCATGAGCCACCGCGCCCAGCCTCAACAGATACATTTAATTCCAGAGGTGAAGTGCCAGCAAGCCCACTATGGCCACAGATGCAAATCCGTGTCCTTCAAGCTGCATGCTAACAGTCACCAAGCTGACCCACCCGTCTCCGTCTGCCCGGCGCCCCGGCTGCCTCTCGGCGGATCCTAAACCTGGGCATCACCCTGCACCCCTTAAGTTTCCAGAAAGCCATCCTGCATCTCCCCAGCTCTTCCAGCGTTAGACCTGAGACGGGGAACACAAAGGGCCAAGGGGGACCTTCAGGGCAGGACCCCCAGAACTGCAGAAGCCTCTCCCCCGTTCTAGGATAGAGGTTCTCTCGCCCCGAACTGGCAGCTGGGTGCTGTTCCCCCAAGGCTGGTGCTGTAGGGTGTCACCACGGTCTTTTTGGACAAAGGGATGAGCTGGGCTCTGTCCTGAAGGACCCAGAGCAACTGTCCCCTCCATGCCTCCTCTTGGGTAGAAATGTGAGTGGCAGATGGGGCCGCACGTCTGCCCTGCAGAGGAGGACCGGAGGAAGGCTGAGCCGCAGAGGCAAACACAGGCCTGTTCCCAGCCGGGCATTCCAAGGCTCCTTCTCCACATAAGTGGCTCTTGCCCTCTCCGTTTGTGGGACTACAGTCTTAGAGTGGGCAAGGATCTTCAAAGACGACCGAGTCCGAATTTCCTCAAGTCTTCCCATTCATAAAAATCACCCAGAAGCTTGTTCAAATAGAGAATCTTGGGCCCCACCCAAAGCCTTCTGAATCAGAAGCTCCAGGGAAGGTGCCTGGAAATCTGTGTTTTAAATCACAGTGCCCGCTGATGCCTGTCAGCAAGGTTAGACTAGCTGGCCATGCCAGGCTCAGCGGCTCACGCCTGTAATCCCAGCACCGTGGGAGGCTGAGGCGGGCAGATCACCTGAGTTCGAGACCAGCCTGGCCAACATGGCGAAACCCCGTTTCTACTAAAGAAACAAAAATTAGCTGGGTATGGTGGTGGGCGCCTGTAATCCCAGCTACTCAGGAGGCTGAGGCAGGAGAACCACTTGAGCCCAGGGGGCGGAGGTTGCAGTGAGCCGAGATCACACCACTGCACTCCAGCCTGGCAACAGAGTGAAACTCCGTCTCAAATAAAGGATGAGCTGGCCGAGTGTAAACCCCTCATTCTACAGGACAGGAAACGAAGGCTGAGAGGAGGGAAGTCACTGGCTCGGGGTCACCCGAGCGTGGGAGAAAACGGCCTTACTTTTTTTTTTTTTTTTTTTTTTTTGCCTCTCTTGTTCCTCTCACTAGCCTGAAGAGGAATAAAAAAAAATAAAATAGTTTTATATTAAGAGGGAAAACGTCAGGTGCAAGAAAGCAAATATGAGGCTATGTTACGCATTTGAGCAACCACCTCACCGGCTCGCGAGCGAGGGAGGGGAGACGCGAGGCCCGGAGGCTCTGAGCTCCCCAGCGCCCGCCCTGGTCCGCCAGCGTGGCTGTGCCGGGTGCTGCCCCAGCGCCCGCCCTGGTCCGCCAGCGTGGCTGTGCCGGGTGCTGCCCCAGCGCCCGCCCTGGTCCGCCAGCGTGGCTGTGCCAGGTGCCGCCGCAGCGCCCGCCCTGGTCCGCCAGCGTGGCTGTGCCGACGCCGCCTACCTCCGAGATCTTCTGGAACTGGTTGTTGGACTGGCTGCACTTCTCAGCCGTCTCCAGAGCGACTTTGTAGTTATCCACGAACGCTTTGTACACGCCAAGCTGGCTGGCCTGCAGGGAGGAGTCGGGGAACAGAGGAGAGGAGGGGAGCAGGGGGGGAAGAGGATTAGTGAATGGATGAAAGCTCCGCAGAGCACCTGGAGAACCCGGGCGCTGAAAACCTCTAACTCAGCTCCACAGGGTGAGCTGGGAACCAGAGGAGAGGAAGGATGAACATGTCACACTGTCCCTTTGAACTTGACAGTTTCCATGGAAACTAGCTTAGCCAATAAGGCTAACGACGAGGTCTGGGGTTGGGGAGACCGGGATAGGGCCTTTGTCGGCCTGCTAGAAATTCAACTCATCACAGCATCTAGCTTTCCTCAGCATCATCAAGGCCTCCCAGGGTCTGAAATCCCTTAACGTCTCATCCTTCCTTCACATCCTGGAATGAGCCAGAGCAGGGAGAGGTGGGTGTGTGTGTGTGCTGGGGGGAGCTGGCACACGTGGCCTGCTTGGGTCTTCCTCCCCATGTGGAGTGTGGGGCAGAGCACGGAAAGGTACCTTCTGGGCCAGGCGTGGTGGGTCACGCCTGTAATCCCAGCACTTTGGGAGGCCGAGGCGGGAGGATCACCTGAGGTCAGGAGTTCGAGACCAGACTGGCCAACATGGTGAAACCCCCGTCTCTACAAAAAATACAAAAATTAGCAGGGTGTGGTTGGCGGCAGGCACCTATGGTCCCAGCTACTTGGGAGGCTGAGGCAGGAGAATTGCTTGAACTTGGGAGGCGGAGGTTGCAGTGAGCCAAGATCGCACCACCACACTCCAGGCTGAGCGACATAGTGAGACTCCATCTCAAAAACAAAACAAAACAAAACAACAAATAAAGATGCTGTCTGTCCTCCCTTGGCGTCGGGGTCCCTGTCCTCGCCTCTTACACCTCCTTATCCCCAAGGAGCCAAAGCCCCTGCCTCACGACACATTTGCTCACCACTCAGAATCGAACACAAGCTTTTCCTGATTCACAGCCACAGACGGCCTCACCTCCTCTGACAGCCACAGCACACGCCATCGCCCCTTCTGCAAAAGGGGAAACTGAGGCTCACTAAGTCAATTCCCCAAGTATTTACGGAAAGCCTTCTCTGGGCTGTGTATATGCACTTCCTCTTAAGGGAGCAAAGGGTAGACATTCAAATTAAAACCAGAGTGAGATATTTTACACTCCTCAGAAGGGTAAAAATTTAGAAGTCTAATTGACAGCAAGGGCTGGCAAGCATATGGGGAAATTTAAACTCTTACAGACTACCCGGGGGAGTGGAAATTAGTACAACTATTTGGAGAGCAATTTGT
Source organism: Alouatta palliata (assembly GCA_004027835.1). Classification (NCBI taxonomy): domain Eukaryota; kingdom Metazoa; phylum Chordata; class Mammalia; order Primates; family Atelidae; genus Alouatta; species Alouatta palliata. The sequence continues at coordinate 23,870 of PVKV010026510.1, forward strand.
TAGTAACTACTAACACTGAAACAGTTGAGCTAATAAAGCTGAGGATAGGCACAGCCTATCTACTGCTCAGCAAATCCACTTTTACATACAAACCACGAGTTTTTTTTTTAAAGTACATGCCAAGCCCAAAGCAGATACAGACACGCAGTAAATGCACACACTGCAGTCTAGAAGCTGTCCACCAAATTCATGCCCGTAGCTGCTTCGAGAGCGAGGGGAGGGAGGGGAAAGTCCACCTCTATGCGTGACGCTTTACTGCCTTGATTGCAAGGTTTTGCTGTGTTAGTCTCTGGGTTTTTTGGTTTCAAGCTTTTTTCAGTGCAGCAGCAAGGGGGATACAGCTGCTGCCTCCAGGGCCTGTGCCTCCCACCAAGCTGCTCGGGGAGTGGCTGCTGCAGACCGCCACCCTGGACCACCCGCTTTCCGCAGGATCCTCGTGCTCCCCAGAAACCTGCAGAGGGTGGGGGTAGGGTGAGGGTAGGGTGGGGGCAGGCTGGCTGCAGCATTGGCTGAGCCTGGAGCCTCCCAGGGGAGCCCTTCGAGGGAGCTGGCGGGCAGAGGAGTGGGCATCTGGAGAAGCCAGAGAGCGGAGAGAGAACGGGGGCGCCTGGGGTGAGAACAAGACCAGAGGTGTTCGGCTCTCAGCGGCAAAGGGGCCGGACTTTAGAAAGTGGGGTGGGGTAGGAAGGGATGGAGTTTATTTCCTTTCCCAGGGAGCAGTGAGGCCCAGCCCATCAGTGCCCACACTACAGGAGACGTAATTTGCCTACTAAGCCAAAGTACACATGGCTGATGTTCTTCCGGGAAAGGGCCTCTCTTGCCCCCTTTCCCACGAGAAGGAGAACACCTGGCTGTGCAGGTTGGCACACCACCCGCCGTGAGCCAGGCCGTGGTCACCCCAGGCTGTAGGGCCCGAGGGCCGGCCCACCAGGGTCATTAGCTGGGAAGGGCAGGTTGCTTGGGAACGGCAGCCTGGCACTGGGGTGATCTCATAAAACAAACAGCGGAGATGCTAATTCCCTTCTCTTGGCAATGAATAATCAAATACCCAGAGACTTCAGCTGCAAATAAACCACTTCCAGATGCCAGGCCTGCAGCCCCGGGGCCCTCAGACACCAGTTCATGACGCCGGGGAGGGAAGGCGGCGGGTAGCAGGTTCACGGCCAGGCCTGTGGAGCCGAGGCCAGAACAGGGGACGGCCAGGCCCAAGCGACAAAGAGAAGCTCGCTGCAACCAGGCTTGCTCTCCTCCGCCCTCCTGAGGGATGAGGAGAGGATGCCCCCGAAGCCAGTCTGCTCAGGTGACCAGGCAGTGAGAACGGGAGTCCACCACCCCTGAAATGAAGGGGCAGCTGGGTCTGCGAGAACCACGAGCGTGGCGTTCCCTCAAAAGGATGCCTTCTGGGTGCCTCCTCCCAACTTATTTGTTGTTTGTATATTTATTTATTTTTTTGTTTGAGACAAAGTTGCGCTCTTGTTGCCCAGGCTGGAGTGCAATGGCACGATCTCAGCTCCCTGCAACCTCCGCCTCCCGGGTTCAAGCAATTCTCCTGCCTCAGCCTCCTGAGTAGCTGGGATTACAGGCGTGCGCCACCACGCCCACCTAATTTTGCATTTTTAGTAGAGATAGGGTTTCTCCGTGTTGGTCAAGGTTGGTCTTGAACTCCCGACCTCAAGTGATCTGCCCGCCTCGGCCTGCCAAAGTGCTGGGATTACAGGCGTGAGCCATCGCGCCAGGCCCACATCTTCCCAATTTAATAATAATAATTATGGCACTAATGATAATGACTAGCTATTGAGTACCTATTAATTTACAATGTTCCAGGCACTGTTCCAAGCATTTTCCTGTTTACTTTATTCTACTTTTTTTTTTTTTTTTTTTGAGACAGAGTCTTACTCTGTCGCCCAGGCTGGAGTGTAGTGGTGGGATCTTGGCTCACTGCAACCTCCGCTTCCGGAGTTCAAGCCATTCCCCAGGCTTGAACTGTCAACTCAGGCTCCCGTGCAGTCGCTGGGATCTCAGGTGTGCGTTACCACGCCATGCTAATTTTTGTACTTTTAGTAGAGATGGGGTTTCACCACGCTGGCCAGGCTGGTCTCGAACCCTTGACTTCAGGTGATCTGCCCACCTCGGCCTCCCAAAGTGCTGGGATTACAGGCGTGAGCCAGGGCGCCCGGCCGATTCTATCTCTTTATAGAGACAGGGTCTTGCTATGTTGCCCAGGCTGGTCTTGAACTCCAGGCCTCCAGTAATCCTCCAGCTTCAGCCTCCCAAAGTGCTGTGATTACAGGTATAAGCCATTGCACCCAGCCCCATGCGCTTTTCAGATATTAACTCACTCCTTGAAATAACCCAGTGAGGTAAATACTATGACCATCCTCATTGTTGCAGATGAGGAAGCTGAGTCCAAGTGCCTGGGTAAGTTGCCCAGTTGCAAGTTTGATCTGGCAGAGCTGGGACTTGTCCCCACTCTGTGATCCGGCTCTATAAGCTGTGCTTGAGAACAGGGCTCTTGAGACAGAGACCTCGGGCCCCGTGAAGTCTCCCTCAATCCCTTCTGAGTTCTCCGCAGGCCCAATGGTCAAGGTCCTGGTGCATTCACTCAGTCATGCAGTGACCACTGGACCTGTTCTGGGGGTCTAAGAAGACCAACATGCAGGCCGGGTGTGGCAGCTCACGCCTGTAATCCCAGCACTATGGGAGGCCGAGGCAGGAGGATCACCTGAGGTCAGGAGTTCGAGACCAGCTTGGCCAACATGGTGAAACTCTGTCTCTATTAAAAATACAAAAAAATTAGCCGAGTGTGGTGGCATGCACCTGTAGTCTCAGCTACTCAGGAGGCTGAAGGAGGAGATTCGTTTGAACCTGGGAGACAGAGGTTGCAGTAAGCCGAGATCGTGTTACTGCACTCCAGCCTGGGCTACAGAGCAAGACTCTGTCTCAAAAAAAAAAGAAAATGAGGGCTGGGCGCGGTGGCTCATGCCTGTAATCCCAGCACTTTGGGAGGCCGAGGTGGGCAGATCACGAGGTCAAGAGATCAAGACCATCCTGGCCAACATGGTGAAACCCCGTCTCTACTAAAAAATCCAAAATTAGCTGGGCGTGGTGGTGTGCGCCTGTAGTCACAGCTACTCGGGAGGCTGAGGCAGGAGAATTGCTTGAACCTGGGAGGCGGAGATTGCGGTGAGCTGAGATGGTGCCGCTGCACTCCAGCCTGGGTGACAGAGTGAGACTCCGTCTCAAAAAAAAAAAAAAAAAAGAAAATGCAGTCCGCCACCCTGGAGCTCGTGGTGTGGTGGAGTCACGCAGTTATTGGTGCTCATGACGGGGACTGGCATGAGGCCTACATCTGGGGGCTTGGAAAGCCTTCTCGGAGGAGGTCCCCTCTAAGCTGGGGACTGAGCAGGAGAAGCCAGATGAGAGGAAGGACCCTTCAGGCAGACAGGGCCTCCGGCACCAGGAGGTCAGAAAGTGCCTGCCCCAGGAACGGAGAACAGAAAGTCCGGTGTCAGGAGCGGGAGTGTGGGGAGGAGGCAGCCGCGCCAGGCCCGGGTACAGCTCAGTGTGCCAAGGGTCCATTCCTCACAGCCTGGTCTCATCTGAGGGCCGAGGGGAGCTGGGGTTCGGCGACTCTGCCCCACCTCAAGGAGAGGTGGGGTGGGGAGGAGTGGGCCTGGAGGCAGCAGCCACACAGGAGGGTCGGCAGCTGCCCAGGTGAGGGCCATGGGGAGCCGGAGGGGCGGGAGGACACGGAGGCTGTGAGCAACGGCCAGAAAGAGGACTCCACGGGACAGGCCGGTGGGTGGAGGGGGTGCCAAGAGCGGGTCTAACGTGCTCACTGAGATAAAGACAAGAAGCGGAGCAGATCACATCATGGACGAGAAGTTCAGCTTTGAACACGCTCAGCTAGACGCCCTAGGAGTGTCCAGGCAGGAGTCTTCCCCGGTGTGAGAAAAAGGCAGAGAGCCCTGTTCATTTAGCCAGCCTCAGGCAGGGAGGAGGAGAAGGCCCCACGGCCACTCACACCCCGAGAACAGGGCGGGGAGGAGGAGGCCCCGTGGCCACTCACACCCGGAGAACAGGGCAGGGAGGAGGAGGCCCCACGGCCA
>PVKV010026511.1:0-27911 GCA_004027835.1 Alouatta palliata
TAAAGATGAGATGTAGCCCCAGCATCCTTGAGGAATTCGTGGTTGCTCTTCCCTGTAAGTCAGAAATTCCAATGGGAAGTGCTGTACACTGAACTGGGACGCATAAATACAATAAGGGTAACTAAATCCTAGAGTGGCAGGGGCCGAGAGGTGGTATTTAATTATTCAAGACAAGATGGGTGATTACAATAATGGAGTTCAGAGTCAAAGCAGCCATCAGAAACATCTGACTTGTAGAACCCCGTGGTGTCAGCTAGCTGATCATGCTGTCCTAGAAGTTAAGGAGACAGAAAGTCTGCTGAATTCATATTCACTGTGTATAAACAAAAAAGTTACAGTTCATGTGGACAGAATTCTAAGTTAAATTTTCAAATACAGAGTTTAGTCCCTTGATAAACGCTCATATTTGAGCCAGTTTACAAACGCAGAACCCCTTGAATGAAAGAGAGGCTGGGTCCTCTTGAAAATGAAGTTTGCTTTAGTGCCAAAAATGTATACAGTTCAACTTTTTTTTTTTTTTTTTTTTTTTTTGCAGCCTTCTCTAAAGGGTCCTGTGGTCTATTACCAGAATAACTGTGAATTAGAAGACAGAAAATAATCAGGCTTTTTAGGGTATACTGATTCCTGGCCCTGCCTGACACAAATTCCAAGAGACCCAAAACATCCCCGTGGCCTTCTAGAGAAAGGAGGGCTCATGGAAGCAAGTGATACATGGAGATGTAGATCACATCCATTTCACGGTGGCTCCAGGCCCATCTTGTGGTTACTTCCCCAGGTCCAGAACACGCAACATACACTCAGCAGCTGGCAGAATATCCCTGCTGGTTCCCTGATATGTGACCGCCTGTATTTAGAAAAACAATAAACCAAAGCTATACCTCATTCCCAAAGTTCCTATCCTCTTGTTTGATGTCATATCCCAGAAATCATTGACAAACCTAATGCCATGAAGTTTTCCCCTCATGTTTTTCTCTAAGAGTTTATAGTTTTCATTTTTTATTAACATCTTCAATTTTTTTTAACTTTTATTTGAAGTTCAAGGGTACATGTGTGGGGTGTGCAGGTTTGTTCCATAGGTAAACATGTGTGATGGGAATTTGTCATATAGATTGTTTCATCATCCAAGTATTATACCTAATAACGATTAGTTATTTTTCCTCATCCTCACTCTCCTCCCTGCCTCCATCCTCTTATAGGCTCCAGTGTGTGATGTTACCCTCTATGTATCCATGTGTTCTCATCATTTAGCTCACACGTGTAAGTGAGAATATGTGGTATTTAGTTCTCTGTTCAAGCATTACTTTGCTAAGGGTAATGGCCTCCAGATTCATCCATGACCCTGCAAAGGACATGATCTCATTCTTTTTTGTGGTTGCATAGTATTCCATGGTGTATATATACCACATTTTCTTTATCCAGTCTATCACTGATGGGCATTTAAGTTGATTCCATGTCTTTGCTACAACATCATTAGAGAAATGCAAATCAAAACTGCAATGAGATATCATCTCTCACCAGTCAGAATGGCTGTTGTTAAAATGTCAAAAAAATAATAGATCCTCTCAAGGCTGTGGAGAAATAGGAATACTTATACATTGTTGGTAGGAGTGTAAATTGATTCAGTCACTGTGGAAGACAGTGTGGTGATTCCTCAAAGACCTAAAGACAGAAATACCATTCAACCTAGCAGTCTCATTACTGAGTATACACCCAAAGGCATTTTATGGTTTTAATTCTTAAGTCTTTGATCCATTTTGAGTATCCTCTATTTTTAATTTCAATGGCTTGTAAAATTAATTCAAAATTTTTTAACGATAAAAGCCTATAAAATTTCCTTCAATTGATTATTTAACTTAAAATCTTGATAAAATATGATGACATTTGCAATGAGCATAAAGCCAAAAAAATTAAAAGTTTAATTCTGCAAAAATATTTTTAAATTAGTTTAAAAAGAAGCAGTTCACAAAAAGCTAATTAAACATCCAATAAATCCATGAACAAAGTAATTTAAATAATGAGATACCATTTTAGTTTCCTTATTTACAGAAAAATTTATTCCGTGCTCTACCTCTGAAATAAGTCTGTCTTCCTACATAAGGCAAAGCTCCAAGCTAGTTATCTGGGTGCTCTTATGTACTCATAAATAAACCATCAATTTTTAAAAAGTGTAAGTAAACCCGCAAGGCAAAATCCAAAGTCCGTATAACTCTTGGGTGCACCATAGCCTTCAGTTTGGAAGCCCATGAAAACGGGTTGTGCACAAAAGATATACTTCACATTTGCTTGATGAACGGCAAAGTGCTTTATAACAGGAATTCTGAATGAAATTTGTTCAGTTACTAAGCTTGGGAAGACATAAAAATAAAGATAAACATATTTTGTTTTCACTCACAGAAATTCTGCCAGCCTCAACTGATATATCCCAGCCAAAGCAAAGTGGTCTCACTTTTTCTTCCTCCTCCAACACAACCACAGTATCACAGAGAAGATTAAAGAAACAAAATGGGGATAAAGTCATAGGAATTCAGTGAGTGCCAAATATGTGCTATATCAGCCCAAATGATTGCTAGAAAGAATAAAACCACAATAGATTCCCGAGCCACGAAGTGTGTTTGGCGGTGCTGCCAGAAACCACAGCGCCGCCGTGTACGTGCACTTAGAAAATGCAAATACAGCCTCCCCATGGCACAGGACGAGCAGGGGTGAGTGATGTGGATGGATTTGCTCCCATGAGTGCTGTCACTGGAGACAAGAGCATGCCAAGAGCACCTTAGTTTAATTTTGAGTAACCAGTAGTGAGAATTTGGCAGAGGTTAAGAAAGAAATTAAAGACCCTTTAAAATAAAATCGATCCATTTCTAACATATAAATTAAGTACAGACACAGAGTTGGAGAACGGAGCCCAGATATACGATGATATCACCCCAGCTTAGAATGGCGTGAGTGAAGAAAACATATATGGCACAGAAATAGCAGCTAAGTATTCGTATCTCGGGAAAAAAGTCAAGCCAAGGATTTCTTAACCATTAAGCATTGGACGTCATTATTACAACCTCACTATATGTTACTTCTATAATCAAGATTGACTCTAGCAGACTAGATAGAACTCTTCTGTTAAGTACATGCTCAGCCACCCAGATAAGATAATCTTTTTCAGAATCTTCATCATACTCAGCATGAAGCGGCGAAACAGCTCACGTAATTCCAGAGATAACTGCAACTGCCGCATTTGTTCTCATCCCAATTCCTCCCTCCCTCACTTCTCTTACTTAGGAATTCCCAAATGCGTTGCTTATCACATTTCCAGAGCAACAAACAAACAAACAGACAAAACAAAACAGGGACCTCATTCCCATGTTTCAGAATAAAATCTCTCACTACGGCGGGGCTGGGGGGACAGTCTCAACATCATTGAAGAAACAACTTGTAACATTCTAACCTTTGATTTCTTAGACCTGTTTAAGTCCTATGACTAACACATGTAGTTTACTCTTCCGCGGACCTTCATAGCCACAATTTTATGTTTTCCTTACTAGGAACTGCTTTAACACGGAAAACGAATTCTGAGATATTCCTTTCTTTTAGCATTATCTCTTTTCCACTATCTTACTTTTCGTCTTCCTATTTTGTAAATACAGATGTTTCCTTTTGTTAGCCAAGTACAGTACCCCAACTGTGACTTTATTTTCACTCGTAGAAGCTTTAAGCCAATGGCCCAATGATCCAGCCACTTTCTTGCCAACATTCAAAACTTCCACACCTCGTGGTTGGATGCATGTGATCATTTGCCTTTTGAGTTCTACATCTGGCATTCTGAGGGCTGGGGGGAAAAGCAACGTGGCTTAATGTTGCACAGGAGCGAGCACAGAAAGTCGACACCAAGACAAAAGTATGCCAAATTGCAGGGTCTTTATTGCCGGTGGCCACGGAGGACTCATGGCTCTCCAACCCGTGGCCCTGAGCTCAGGGGGATCAAGGCATTTAAGCTGCAAACCACATCCTTGTTCAGGGGTGCACAGGGCTGTGCAAGGCAAGCTATCTGTACAGAAGCTGAAGTCAGCGGTTTGTTGCAAGGGGAGGCGGGCAGCAGTGGAAATGTTCACCCTTAACACTTCTGAAAATTGCAGTACAGCAACAGTTCTGAGAACCACACCTCTGCCCAGGGCCCAGGTGGCTTCTCTATCAGATGGCGGTGCTTAGGCTTCTGTTTTAGCCCTTATCTCATTAAGGGCAAGGCATTTTCAGATTCATGGCAAGGGTCTCACTTCAATCTCATTCAATCTTGGCTAGGGTCTCAATCCTGGCCAGCAAAATTATTATGTGAGCACATCTAGAAACGCTCTCTACACCCTGCAGAAGTTATTCCATCTCTCCCCATCCTCTGCAAACCAAATCCATTCTCTTACCTCTTCACTCAGCAAATCATCTAACACAGAAAATAACAAAGAAGTCTCTCCATACAATCAATTCAATTAATCATAAATCGCCAAGAATCAATATGTGTATAATAGCATAAGAATAGACAATGAATTGATTGAGTTTAACGCAAAGTCCAAAACCTAGGACCAAATACATACAAATGTCAGGATAAACAAAGTATGTATATAAATGCATGTTTAAAATAGAAGTGGCATTTCACAGCAGTAGAGACACAGAAATGTGGTAAAATGTGTGCTATGAGAACACCTGACCAGTCACGAGTTTCCCTGCCACATTCATGTCTATACCGATGTAAATTTCCCTTAACCTGGGGTCACTACGAATACTCAGTTACTTGTGTTTTGTAGAAAACTGCCGCCTATGCCACGGTTCGAGGTTATTGAATGTTACAGTTCCTCCACTTCATGTCTCCCCACATGATCCTATTGCAGAATCTATCTTACTTTGTATCTTTCAAGTCATTTTCAGCTTTTTGAGATTGATGTTTTTTTCCCTTCTTTGAACTCCACTGGGACTAGTTCCATTTCCATGATTTCATTTATTAGTTCGTTTCTAAACATTCTCTGGACTTGTCTAAAATCCCACTAGTTGTAAAGACTGTGTTTAATTATGTTTATCTGTAATGCCTTTCCCAACAGATGACTGGGGCTCGGCAATGTACTAATTTTGATTTGGAAATCTTTCATTCCACAAACATTTATTGACTGTCTACTGTAAATGCAGGGGCGGTATGAGTTGTGAGAGAGAGCGATGATAAATAAGACCTGGTCCTTGCCCTGGAATGGTTCCATAGCCCAGTGGTTGAGGCAGTTTGACCTGCAGGAAAAATTTATTATAAAAAAAAGAATCTGGATGCACTTAGCCTGAAAATCAGAACCATTAGGGATGATTTAATAACACACTGTGATCACATTAAGGTTAGAAAAGGCGAGGCATTAAACTGCTCTCAATCTTTCTGAAGATGCAAAAAGACTATTAAGCACTATGTGAATAATAAGTTTTTACAAATAGTTGTTGTTAAAAAATAGGTTAACATCAGATGCGTGATTATCTTTGGTGCTATTTCAAAATAAGAATGAATCAACTTGAACATATATTTTTTCTGCAAGGATTATGTAGAAATACTCTTTTTCTTTACAAGTTATTTTATGCATATTATATAATTTTAATTTTATTCGTGCTTGACCATAAATTCAAGGAGATATTTATTTGGCTTAACCTTGATACATAAGATATCAACTTGAAAGTGAATGATAATGTATATTGTAAGGTTTTCTCATATGAAATATTTATGGAATTATAAAATAGATCTTATACATTGCTAAGTATTCAAATATTCCTGTTCAGTTATTAAACTAAAGATAGCTGGAGAAAGGCATTTCTCTTCCAGAGGATTATATGCCCACTATGTGACTGTGATGCAAAGTCACACTTCAACAAACTAGATGAATTCAGACCTTTGGAACTGGTGACATTTGCATATAAATTTAAACTCTGCCCCTGAGCTATAAGAATAAATTAATAATCCAATTTAAATATTTGAAAGATATGCCTTATAAGAAATATGGCATTAAAACATGTAGTGGGAATATAGTAGGATGGATGTTCTTCCTAATAACATTAATTTTATTATCACAGAGTCCATGCAATTTGTATAATCCATCTAAAATACACATCTCTAATAAGGAAACTGCTTTAAGACAGAAATAATACTCTCATGGCAATTAAGGTTAAGTTGTGAATTTAGTGACAGAGAAGGAGAACTATTCCATCTTAAAGAAAAAATCAAAAGATAAGTCAAATTAAAAGATAAACACCCTAGCAACAATGTCACTTTAGGTAGAAACATTAAAACATTAAAAATGTTCATGGCTTGGTACAATCTAAATTTGGTAGAGAACTTGATGAGTCAGTAAATTAAAGTGAGTGTTCAAATTTACTCATTATCTTGGACAAGGGAAGCGCTAACACTCCAAAGCTATCTTACTATCCTGATTAGAGTTTTCTCACAATGAATATGCTCGCATGTAAGAAAATAGTGTGTTGTTTTATTGGTTATATTCAAAGACATGTTAAGGAGAGTCTGGACAACATCATTACATTCAGTACTTAACTCATGCATAGACACGGTAGATATGGTGGCAATTCAGTCTTCATTCTCAATACATTTCCTCTCATTGAAAGTTAGTTCACTCAGTTAATGAAACACTAAGAAACCTCAATTGTATAATTAAATTAAAATATAATTGTAATCATGTTAGTTTATTGTGATTTGACTTGCAGTCTAACTGGCAAATTATTGTCCAGTTTTGCACATTCATAACATCTCATTGAGAAGAGGAAAGCAGTGGACAGAAAGAGTTTACACAAAATGTTTACATAGAATATGGGAATATCTGAAATTTTCCTCTATTTTTATACTCATAATTCCCTTATATACTTTTCCTCGTGTTTAACTCTACATGTCTATTCAGCACTGTGTAACAGTGCATTTCATGTTTGTGATTTTGTATTTATTGGGAGGAGACTTGCCTTTGTGGGGAGAGAGTTGATTATTTGTTTGGCTATAACGTATGTTCTGTGTTTTTCTTTATATAGGCAAGCTAGATGTGTGATTTTTTTAAGGAGAGTTTATTGGTGTAAATTTATACTGGACTAAAGAAAATCACTATTCAAAACTATTCCCCAATGGCTTCTATTCAACCCTTGGGGGGGTCAGTTTCCTGTGAATACAAGTGAAGAGGTAGGACTCATTTTCTTGTTGCCGTGAGTTACTTTACCAAAGTAATCACGCTGACTGCACTCCCAGCACTTAGCAAAGGTGGAGTTGGAAAGTGCAGGCTCCGGTTAATTGAGCTGAGATGGCAGGACATAGATGGAATTGATGGTAGGTGGTGGCTGACTCACCTGGGCTCACAGAAACACCTGTTACATTTTCAGAAATGTCATGAGCTGGTTTTAAGCTTGGCAATTTTTAAAATTAAATTAAAGAAAAATAGATATATTACAAAACAAGTTAATACATAGTTAAACCTCCTTTTCCAGTTATTCTATGTTTTATACTATCCTCTTCACCCTGTGGTTAGATTGTCCACTGAACCTGTGTGTGAGAAACCATGCACAGTATGGTACCACTGTGTGTCATATTGCCCTGCTTCACATGAGACACGGTAGGAGGAGTTACCCCCAGCAGTTTGAAAACGCTCCACATCAGGACTTGATGTATTGTTACCTTAACTATAATTAAGAAAGTGATGAAGAAATAAAATTCTGCCTGTACATTTTTAAAGTTTTCTACCTAAAGGTAATGCAGATTAAACTTAAAAGTGTGGTATATCTGCAGCCATTACATTATGAATAGCACAAAATACTGAAAATTATTTAGTATTAGAAAAGTAATATCATATATAGTTCAATAAAGTTACTCTCAACCACAGTTAATGAGAGAGGCTCCAACATGTATGTCATTGTTATGTTCATCTTTCTTATTCATGTGAAAAAAGTCAGCCAATATTTACGTTGGAACTATGCTCATGTAAGTTTCAACCCTTAGTTAGCTACAAACACAAGAGAAGCTTGGCAAACATCAATGAAACATTCTGTGAAAATCAGATGGCTAAATTAAATTATCAAAAATATTTAATTTGTATTTGTAAATTGAGTGTTACATATCTTTTACATTAGTGATATTTATGATAAATATCTATCTATAATATGCTATATCTATGTTACATATATATATGTATATGCTTTTTCCAGCAACTGATTGCTAAACATTTGCCAGAATACTATATGTAATCCTAAACCACTCATACTTTAGCTAGTTATGTCCATCTCCCTGGACATAAATTGTCCTTGGGCATAAATCCAGACAAGTTCACCCTATATTATTTGTTCAAACGTATATCTCTCTGACCAATCCAAGATCTTTCTTAGAGAATCTGAAAATTATTGATAAAATACTGTATATCAAAAACTCCAATAAAAATCCTTATGTCAATGTATATAATGAGGCTTGCAAACAAGCTAGCCAGAAGACATCTGGAATGCAATTTTGGTTCATTACATAGCATTGATTCATCTTTTTTCAGTCTCCCTATTAAGATCAGCAAACCCCAAACAAAAAAAAGCAAACAAAAAGAACCTATGCTGAAATAACACGTATTATTCAATAATGTGCCAGATATCATGAAGAATTACCACTAACTGCAAAAGAACAGGCTATAAAAAGTGATAAGTGGTAGCAAACTCACTCATAAATGTTTGGAAAAAAAGAAAACGGCGTTAGCTTCCATCCCATGCCCACCCTCCAACCTTGTATCAGATAATTAGGCCTGGTAATAATACACAAATCATTGCATTTGTTCCCCACAGGATTCCTTCTACAAAGAGCCTAATGATCTATCTCATTTTCTACATCCACTCAGGAGATAGTAGCTTCTGGTAACAATAGTTTTGAAGAAACAAGAGAGCAGAAAGTACTATATTAAATAGTGATATGTAAGGTGCAATCAGGAACATGGAAATACGAGAGTCTTCCAGGCATAACTATTGGCAAAAACAGTAATGCGGTCTATTTAATGCCATCGTAAACAAGCAGAGCCCAACATTTAGTGGACAAATTCGAACGAAATGTGAAAAACGGTGTTTTGCCAAAAGCATATGAGACAAATACTTATCCCACAAATGGTACTCACATTTAAAAGCGCAAGAGTAAATGAACTACAAGTTTAACTAAGAGGGTTTAAAAATCTAAAATAAAACAAACTTTGGAAAGTCAGAAAAATAAGAAAAACGAAAGGAACTATTTTTAAATTAGGAAACTGTAATCTGGTGGAAATGAATGATTAAATCAAAGTTTAAAAATTGTTTAAAAATAAATAAATGGGCAGAACCAAAACACCAAATGAAAGGGAAAAAATAGAATATATGGGAATAAACTCAATTAGTTGAGGCTTACAAAATTATAGTTTATTCTTGCTATGTTTTTAGACTTTGATTTTCTGTAGCAAGTTCCCATAAAAACTAATAACTTCTAAATTTATCTCAAAATATTGGAAAAATTGAACAGACAAAAAAAACAGATAGTTGTAAAATTGTCTCTTAGCAAAGTACCAGCCAGGTGGTTACATGAGGTGGAATAACATTAAAGTTTTTCATAATTAGATGATTTCCATTATAATAAATTTTACTATTTTTTTAAATTTTCTGGACACAGAAGATAGAAATTTTTCTCAATTCGTTTTATAAGACCAACAATGTCCTGATGGTAACAGAGTAAAAAAAAGTCACCACAAAACCATGAGGTCCTCAATTATAATATATACACACTCTGTAGTGTAGTATTCTGTATATCTAAAGAAATAATTCACCACAATAATAAAGTTTATTAAAATACTGCAAGACTAATCACACTATGGATAAATAGAAAAGACTTCTTAGTATTTTACTATGCATAGAAAAACCATTGAAATTTAGCGACTTCTCATTTTAAGAAAATAAATCATTAAGAAAAATAATAATATAATTTCACTTCCTTAAGACATTTCACTGTCAATAGCAAGCATCATAAAAATGCTGAGGCCTTTCACGTCTCACCAATAAAAAGCCTTAAGACACAGGTTATTTATTTTGAATACTTTTCTTGGATTTTAGCCACCAAAATAGAGTATGAATAAAGTAATTAATCATATGCAAAACAATCAAGTAAGTACCGTTATAATTATTTGTCACTGGAGAGATTTCTGTAACCAAAACTCCAAGCAAATCTACTGAAACACACTGGGACTAAAAGGAGACGTAATTTATGTTGGGATATCAAAAAAATGAAAAGTCAAAATTACACCCTTTGTAGCATATGTGGCAAAAACAGTTCGCACAATTAAGAATTTCATTCAGGGTAGTAGATGAATATTTCAGAAAAGTAGTAACAACTGTTTGCTATGCAGGACCTCTAAGAAATGTCACAAAATGCCACTGGGAAACCTAAATAAACATTGAGCAGGAGTGCCTTGCTCTTTTACAGAAAAAGAATAGATACATTTAGATGTATGTTAGATCTAGATGTATGTTAGATACATTTAGATGCATGTTAAGAATAGATACATTAACCCCAATTAATCTTTAAATAGAATATATTTTAAGTAAAAACTCTAGAAGTATTTCATGTAATTAAGTGATTTTACCATTTATCTAGTATCATAGACTCATAACAAAAATCACAGAGAAAAAAAAAAAAGGCTTCTGTCTTAAAAAGTATTGAAATAGTGTCTAAGTTCACCTTTACCTGAATTTCCCAAATTTTTCTACCCACCTGGACAACATCTTGCTTGACTGCTAAATAATTCAGTTTATCTCAGTGTTTTTTAGGAGATTTCCAAAGAACACTTAAGTGTCCATGTTATCATGTGTGATCTGTGGTCCAACCTGTGGCTTCAGGCTTCTCCAGGGTCCTCTCAGATAATCTCACTCCTGCATCTCTGCTGCTCACCCTGGTGCCTATATTCTTTCACTATCCAAAGAGAATTGATAAGCAGCTGACATTGAGTCCATATTGTATAATACACTTAACAGAAGAATTGAGAGCTTTGGAAAGGATTGATAACATGGAAAGGTAAACTTTAAATGTATTTTCTAGCACCACCAAAATGTTGCTGCTACTTCAGTAATCAGAGACTCTACCAGCATTTGCTATGCTTAGACCCAACCTGGCCCGCTGGTTTGCTGCTGGGATCTTTTCCTCAGATCAGTTTTTCCATCATCTGCTTCTTTCTCCCTTATGTTTGGCCATAAACTCCTTTCCTATGGGATCACCAGAAGCAACTTTAAGTTCCCAAATAATCTGTTTCCAGAGATGATTGTACCTCTTTTATTTAAATAAATAATAAACAAAATAATTGTTTAAGTTACATAGGTCTGTTGCTTCTTTAAATGACTCATCCAGCCTTAAAATGCAGTATTTCCATAATCACTAATTCTACTGACATTCCTTAAAATTTAGCAATTACTACAGCATGGTATTTTAAAAATGAATTAGAAAGTGAACATGTAAATAAAATGCAGGTGAAATTTTATGTGTGTTAACATGATTGAGGGCTTTCTCAGCCTGACTTCAAGAATAAAATGTTTAAATTAAACTATTGATACATTTGACAATTTAAAATAATACTTCCCTAAAAGAAAGAAGCAAAATGAGAAGAAACAAAGAAAAATAGAAAAGGTACGAAAGGAGGGAGTGAAGGAAGGTACGATGAAGGAAAAAAGGGAAGGAAGAAAATAATAAAGAGATATATAAGGAAAACAAAAGAAAGAGTAGCAATTATGATTAAAATATTACTAAAACTGGGAACAAAATAAATACTTACAAATGTATAAAAGACTAAGAACTATTATCTATACATATAAAGAGCCTCGAGAACATAATTAACTCATTTATGCCTAGGCTTGCAATTTTTTGTATTTTTGCAGTCAGACCTTGGCAATGACCTTAAGCAGCAGGATATAAATAACTCCCACATGCTTAGTGTTCCAATAATGGAACACTAGGCATAAATGGGTTTAAAAAAACAATTTGCAATAAAGTGAAAAAGCAGTTCTCAAAAGAAAAAATATATGTGGCTAACAAATATGTAAAATAATTAGTTAAGAAATGCATAAAACACAAACACATTTTACCCTTCTTAGCAGATTGATTATCATAAAATATAATGATCAATCCCAGTATAAGTCTATGCATGGGGGAGCATGCACACTCAAATATTCTAGAAGAAAATATATTTTCTATTTTCACTGGAAAAAATTTAGATAAAGACTTAGGTATATGCATTATCTTTTATACAAATAGCCTGCGGGAATATTTGAAAATATGTTTTATTACAAACAATTTTCGGAATCATTGTTTAGAAGAGCCAAATACAACATGATGTAGATGTCCTGCAATTGTAAGTCCAACACTGGATACTTAATGTAGTTATCTGCATTGTGAATCATTGAAGTATTTGATTGATACAGATGTACTTCTAATATATTTTCAGTAGAAAAATGGGTTACAAAATAATAGTCTGTTATCCCATTGGTACATGTAACTGTTTTTGCTTTTTGATTATAAATTCTCTACACTGAAAATTATTTTTAAAATTAAAAGTTAAATTATTTCAATTTAGGACTATTTACACATTTAGATATGTACATGTGCGGGATGTATAAGTATTCATCTCATCATCTTATTACTATTTTTAGTTTGATTAATGTCAGTTGATACATGAAACTTCACATGCATTTTTATGTACACCTTATTTAAGGCACGTCTACAGTTAGATTCAGGGAGTGGTGTGTGTAGTACCCCAAGAATGGTAGTCATAGTTGATTACATAACCATGATTGTCTAAGAAATCCTCTCATGACATACAATCCTTCAAGTCTTAACTCTACAAGCCCAGAGTATCAAGCATGCATTGTATTGCTGTAACTCATATTTTCATGCTAGCTGTCATATTGCCAATAATGCCAAGACCATCCTTAAATTTAAAACAGTAAAATTAACCCCGGTTTTCATAAGCAGACTCTGAGCAAAGGATCAAAGGGTAAGCTTTGGAGGAGGAGAAGTTAGAAACTGGCCCAGAAAAAGAAAGGCTGCCCACAAAGGTGTGTTAATAAGGTGTGCTGGTGACAGCGAGTATCAATGGTGGTACTGTCTCACCTCTGTGACTTATGTGTACTAGCTGAGCCAATCCTAAATTCTTAGACTCTGGCCTTTCCTTGAATTGGTAAATGCCTCTGTGGATATGTGCAGATTTTCAACTGCCCTATAAACGACTCTCTCCTTTGGTTGCTTCTGAAGTTCTCTGAAGCCTTTAAGCCTATGATTTATCCAGCTTTTCCTGCTTATTTGAGTGAAAGCATTGGCCTGCCACAGACTATACCTTTCTATCCATATGAAAAACTTAATATTTTCATCCTACTCATGCTACTTGGAAACTTGTGTCTGTCTTCTGATTTTATAAGATATACTGCAATTGTCTTCATTTATTTTTTTGTGGTATGTTCCTTAAACTAGTCTAATCATATTTATTGAATTCGTGACCATAGGCTACATTTTTACCAATTTGCAAATAGCTAATAATAAGGATAACAAATGGATTCGTACAGTATGCTTGCCTTTTTTTTTTCTAGCAATTTTTTTAGGTTGTTAAATTTCACTCTCTAAAATAAAGCAATTTAAAGCAGATTATCCCACTTCATAGCTATGAACCATTGATGGTGTATTTTACCGACTGTTACTTGCTACTTGGTGGTTTTGTTGATCATGGAATATTCATCACTGTTCTCACTATTTCATCTCAAAGGGCTCTGAATCAGCCCCCGGCAATATTATGCCTTTGTTATGGATCTTACTCCATGCGTCATCCTGTGAGGCCTCTTATCTGTCTTTCAGTATATGAATCAGGAAACGGAATTGTTGTACACGCAATTTAACAGTTGAACCATAAACAACCTTACTACCCATACCTTTGGATTTTTCCAAAGATATTAAGATATTAATATTAAGACCTCTTCCTAAACAAATGCCAACCTTTTTTTTTCTGCTCTTTTAAAAACACTCCAAAGTCTCTGTTTTGTCCTACCGTGTTTTTTCCAGATCAGGCTCCGTGCACTTCAGAAATCCCTCTAGCAAATTGCTCATTCTCTGTAAGTTAAAAAAGTTCCATCTTCAATTTTTAAAAATAAAATTATTTTACTTCCATAGGGAAGTGTGACTGCTAGTAATTGTGAAAGGTGTGAGAAAATTAAATTTCTCCTAGCATTTAAGCTAACCAACTAGCCTGCCATACATAGTTTAGTGAAGACACAAGATTCCTGAATCAAAGACAAAGACTGTAAGACTCACAGGAAGAGCAGTGGTGAAATCGCAAGCCTCATGCTCAGCGTTAACGCTGGTTCCTCGCTCCCCAAGAGTAACACAGAGGCCCAGCCTGGACATGAGGTGGGCAGTATTTCTGGAATGGAACACTGAACTGAGGGATTTACCACTTTTACAGAGAATAAAAATAAACATCATCTTTGTTGCCTAATCCTTCAAGTTTGCTCTCTGGAAACGCAACCCTGAGGCAGGGTCCAGATCAAAATCAGCCCCTATCGTGCTTTCTGTGAATAATGGGCAAGAATGAGCAGACACGCTCAAGGTTCCCCGCAGATGGTACCTCCCATGAACTGCTTCTAGTTCTACAGATTGGAGAAAGGGAAATTAAGGTGAAGGGCCTCCCTCTGAGCTAGAGTTTGCTTTCCTCCTATACGTTGAGGGTGAACATTTGGGTTTTTAAAGGAAAATCCAACAATATAAAGACATTAAGTAATATACCTATGACTACAGAGCTACAAGTAGTCAGGCAAAGAATAAATCCAAGCATTTCTTAACCTTTATCCTCCACTCTCTCCGAAAGTAAATCTGGATGAATAAATACAGAAAAAGAAGAGGCAGAAAGTAACATTAAATTATGTCTTTTTGTCTTGATTTTTACTTCAACATTACTTCTATTTTCCATATCCTCTCAAGTTTCTGACAACTTTTGACCTTGGCTAACTCCTCTCCAAAAAGAGAAAATTATATTACGGCCCCAGAACATTTGCTGCTACCCAGAAGTCACTCACAATCAGTTTAGTAACTGATATGAATATCTGCTACGTGTACCGATGGGGATCTGTCAGCAGCATATAAATCATCAGGCTTTCAACTTCGGGAGGGTGACAATGATCTTACCAGGGGCATGTGAAATATACCTGTTTTATTGTCAGGTAGTCTATAAACATAGCGAAAACCATTTTATTTTGACATCTTATCTGCTTTTAACTCCCAAAAGCAATGTTTCTAATATTTTCTGAAAGAAATTTTGAGGGAAGTAACCAGTTATTCGGTGCAATTACGGTCAATGTCAGCACATGCTCCTACAGCATATGCCAATTATTAAGCTTATTATAATTTTCTAAGTAAGTAAAAGAGAGTGCAGTATATTTAGAGATATTTTAATATTTAAAATTTTATGTTTTGGTGGGATTTGGGTAACACAGCAATAGAATTGTGAATACCTCTTTTGTATCTGGCCATTGTTACCATGTTTTATGGAAAGATTAATGCCCCCTGTACTAGGTCGATTATCTTTCTTGCAGTGAAACATCCTTCTGATGTCAACTGATGGCAGTTTTCAGTGCGTGGTTCCTGTGTTTGAGGTTCTGGGACATCATGATCACTGTCATAACTACTGCCTTCATTCTGTTATCTGGACCTCGAGTGGACCATACATCATCTATTTAGAAATGTCGTTGGTTCCATAAGGCATTATATAGAATTTGGGGCCAAGAGTGGGATGTTGTAGATAAAGGTCCTAAAATGTAAAACAAGCTAATTTAAGGTTTTCTCTGGAGTGTCTCCTTTAATTTTGAACTGTAGCTGTCTTTACACATGTGCAGTATCTTATAGCCCATCTCCATTCCTTAATCAGATAAAAATTTTTGTCTCAAAAACAAAAAAACAGAGCTCCCTGGAACAATGATGCTGTTATTCTTGACCCTGTCAAGAGAATCTCCATGCATCTGTAATGTGAGAAGGAAATTCACTCCGCCCCTGAATCCCATGTGACTTGGCAACTGCTGGCTTCTTCCTTAGGACAGAGGAAGACAACTCTGTCCATGACTCTCCCACTGATGTTTTTCCCACTTTTGTGAAAATTTAACATTCTTTCTATCCGAATGTTTGAACATTATGGACTAAAATTCTGTTTATCCCAAAATGTAAATGTGAAATTCATATGCTCCGTATAAAGTTGTTTTAAAAGAATAAATGTGTTAGATCATCTATTTTGAGGAAGTCGTTTTTCATTTTTACAAAGGGCAACAAAACTTTCAAGTTAATTAAGCCAAATTGTTTAGCATAAAGGAGAGCAAACTTTTCTGAAGAAGCGTTAAAATTGTCAGTGTAACAAAATTTTCTCCAATAAAAATGTAATCGATTCAAAATTATGAACACGATTATGTTTACAAAAATGGTTATGAGGTGTACCCTGGAGAAATATTCGGCTATTGAAAAATTCCCTTCAGTTACCCATCTCTATAAATATAGAAGAATTAGGTCAACCAGATATCAATGGAAATCTGTGCTTCCACAATCACTCTTATTATAGCCACAAGGCAACTCTGTCCCGGAATCTATATTTATTAAATAGTCTTAATAAGTAAGCCAAGAGACTCCCACTGGAATTTATTTTACTCAGATTTCTTGAGGAAATAAGTGCTTTAAAATATTTAACTGAATATATTTTGGAACAGTTTTTCTGTTACTAGGCATATCACCATTACCACATGCATGACACAATTAGGGCATGGTTGAACTTGTTTTATATCCATGGACATGCCTTAGATCAGGTAGTAACCAGCTGCTACTAAGGTAGAAAGCCTATCCATCCAAAAGCCTAAACAGTGCTGAGAATTTTTTGTCTTCTATTTAAAGTTAATGTAATAAAATAGTTTTTTCCTCCCTCTGGAAATCTATTCTAGATATCAAAAGTGATTAAAAAATTGATTTCAGTGAAATTAGGAAGAATCAAGCAATAAACTGTAGGAAACTTTCAGTAACAAAATATTATTCCAGGAGTATCTGAAAAAAATACTGAAAAGAACAATCAGATGGGAAAAGGAATATATGGGCACAGAGGATAAACACAAATGTGTTTAAAAAGAAGAAATTGATTTATCATACCATTTGCTTTTAAGAGAGCAAGTAAATTAAGACGATAAGAGATACTGTTGGGTTAAGTAATTCGGTGAAGGGATATGAATAGGTGCAGATTAAAATGGGTTAAAGAGTCAATAATGACAGTTCAAGATCAGCAACATGCAGTAAGTTCATGCAGGATTTTGGTACATCTTTAGAAATGTTGTGCAACTAGAAGTTTTTTAAGAGTACACTCTGCATCTTGTAAAAAAGTAAAGGACACACCTAGTTATTGGAAAAAGAATTGAGAGCCACACAAGAAAATGTAGACTGTGTTATGCATAGTGATGGCTTTAAATGCACATGAAAAAAAACCATGAAGCTTAAACTTAGAAATGAGAAACCTACACAAAAGATAGAACCATTAGCAGAATCTAGAAAAAACGTCTGTCTGATGGCTCAACAAGACAATGAAGATTGTTGCTACTGTTTAGACTATAGGTTAAACACAATAAAATTTACCATGAGAAATCAAAACTCTGACCTTGTATGTTAAATTGGTCTGAAGTTTGAATTTATATTGCTTATTTAGAGGAAAATATTGTAAGCTAAGGAACTTAAAGCCAGAAGATGAGAAAGCAGAAGATGCTCCCTAAGGCCAGCAGTATAGGATCCCTTAACCATTCACACGAAACCGCCTCACCGAATTAGTTCTAACGACAACCAATTACAGAACAACAACAAATCAAAATTTGCATTTTATTGTTTTTGAAAAAATTTTAATAACAATTTAAAAAGTTAAATACCAAGTATTGGACATATTAGAATTAGAAAAATAACTAATAAAAATGTTAAAGGTGAAAATGGCATCCCTAACATATCAACAATGAACATTTTTAAAAATTGACATAAAAAAGTAAAGATAGAGGGAAATAGCAGAGTGGGACACTCACAGAATGGATCCCTCTAATAAACAACCATAGGCTAGGAAACACTAGTAGTATCGACTTTCATGAAACTCAGGAATCTAAAACTTTTTTTTTTTGAGACAGAGTTTTACTCTTGTTGCCCAGGCTGGAGTGCAATGGCACAATCTCAGCTCACTGCCACCTCTGCTTCCTGGGTTCAAGTGACTCTCCTGCCTCACCCTCTGGAGTAGCTGGGGTTACAGGCATGCACCACCATGCCTGCCTAATTTTTTACTAATTTTTTTTTTTTACTAATAATTTTTACTAACATTTTTAGTAGAGATGGGGTTTCACCGTGTTGGTCAGGCTGGTCTCGAACTCAGGTCATCTGCTTGCCTTGGCCTCCCAAAGTGCTGGCATTACAGGCGTGAGCCACACACCCAGCCCTAATCTAAAACTTAACAGCAAGCAGAGAACTGCTCAACAGAGAAAAGGAGAACTGCTCAGTAAAGGGCAACTAACTGATTTTAGGTGTGAGATTACTGTAACACTTTCATCCACCTGCCTACCATCCTTCATTTTCTAGGGCAGTGGCAGCAACTATGGCCAGGGCTTCCTGCATTTCTGGTGCTGCTTGCTGGTGCCAGCACAGTGAAAAGGGCTTTGCTCTTAAAATGCTGTGGTTGTGTATCTTGACATGTCTGCTGTTCCCGAGAGACTACCGCAGAGGATGATCTTTGTCTTGCTGCTCCTCCCCTCTAACTAGGGCAGTGGTAGTGTCTGTTGAAAGATATAAATACATATTCTCTGTACCCACCTGTGCCAAGAGATGGCAGATGGGGCAAGTGGTATGATGACTCAAGTCTGTTGAGTAGAAGGCAAGAAAATAGGTCTCTGATGGAATTAAGAGCTCTGAAGAAAAAGTGTGATGCATAAAGCCCAGGACTGGATGCATGCTCAGAAAGGATCTGAGAAGATGTAGATGTGCACGTCTGGCAGATTTGTGGGCTTCGTTCAAGCAAAGGGTGAAGGAAAAGGGAGGACTGTAGGCAGCCTGCTTAGCATTGAACAGTATCACAGCTGTATTAGAGCCAAGCTGTAATGACATAATGGCAAGCAGAGTAGTATCTTCTCTCTCTCTCTCTGTCTCTCTCTCTTTCTCTTTCTCTTTCTCTTTCTTTCTCTTTCTCTTTCTCTTTCTCTTTCTCTTTCTCTTTCTCTTTCTCTTTCTCTTTCTCTTTCTCTTTCTCTTCTCTTTCTCTTTCTCTTTCTCTTTCTCTTTCTCTCTCTCTCTCTCTCTCTCTCTCTCTCCCCAGGCATTTAAGAAAATCTTTCTTAGGACAGGTTACTGGCTGAATACTCAGATAATGGAGTAGACTTCTGTGAATCCAGATGACATGAGCTACAGTCTTTGCAATAAAATTTGGAAAAGGTCTAAAACAAATGTATGATTGCAGACCTGAACAACCAAACAGTCAATTTTGAGAAAGAGGGAAAATCTGATTTTCAGAGTTGTGATATTATAATACTCAAATGCCCAGTTTTCAACAATTAAAGTAAAAGTCATACAAATAAACAAAAATATGGCCAATTTGAAGGAAAAGTAGAAATTGCTAGAAGTTGTTCCTAAGGATAACCAGACATTAAAATTACCAGATAAAAACTTTAAACCAACTTTCTTAAATATACTCAAAACGCTAAAGAAAACCATGGACCGAAAGTGAGTAGTAACCTGTAAAATGCTATATGAACACAAAGTTTACTGATAAGAGAAAGAAATGATTAAAATGACTTAAGTGGAAATTATGGAGCTAAACATTATAAAAAATGAATTCAAATGCACTAGAGGTGTTTAACAGAAGATATAAACAGAAAGAATGAGGAATCAGTGAACATGAAGACTAGATAAATGATCCAGCTTGAGGAACAGAAAGAAAAAAGAATGAAGAAAATTAAACAGAACCTAGGGAAGCTGTGGGATGACCCCAAGGACACCAACACAAGTGTTATTGGAATTTCAGAAGGAGAAGAGAGAGAAAAAGGGGTAGAAAGAATATTTGAAAAAATAATAGCAGAAAATATCTCAAATTAGATAAAATACATGAATCTGGCTATCCACGAAGCTCAACAAATTTCAAGTAGGATGAATTTAAATAAATCTACCCATGTTTTCAGCTTAAAATATCACACCAATTCTGGAGTTCTGTGTGACTTCCTGCATTGTTAAGGAATGATGTTTGGCATAATTCAAAATAATACTTAAGAAAATGACATTTTAAACAGTCTGATATATCAAGGAACCATTGATTGATCCCTCAGATTCTACCTTTATTTCTCCGACTTCTTGAAACTATCATGTCCTCTTGAAACCAAATTAACCAAATTCTAGAAGAGTGGCTTGGTTGATCTCCTCTTTATGCAAATATAGGAATTTAAAATATTCCTACACTCTTCACCTTTTGAAATAATACATAGTCGGAGAAAGCATTATCATGGCATAAATGGATTCACTGTTATGAGTGTCCCACTAAAACCTAACTCTTCACCCCTGAGAATAAAAATCTGAGAAGACTTTTGAGGTGGCCCTCATCAAGATCTGCTAACAGAAAAAGGATTTGAAGATTCATAAAGAGGCACATTTTCTGCTATCATCACCACAAGGTAGGGTCCTGTTTCTCAGGGGCGGTAGCTGTACTAGGATCCCTACTTCATTTTCCTAAAGCCAGCTTTTCCTGGATCACATCACTTCATGTCAGGAATGCCAGCATGTTATCTGAATTTTGCATTTTGTCCTCACACAAAGTCTGTTAACCCAAGTTCATTAATCTAAATTTACTGACTCCAAATATTTCATTTTTACTAATTAAAACCAATGCTTCCCTCCTTCCACACACTAAATTCTTCTTTTAATACTACCAATACAACAGTGACCTTATCTTAATGCTTCGCTCTAGACGTTTGGAAATAATATGCATTCTCCTTAGATGAAATGAGGTCCTCAGATTAAGGTACAATTTGGCTAAGAGGAGCAGAAAAGGCCTCATTTAATATATGCACACAATTATTAGACAACACAAGAGTGAACAAAATTTGCACTCATTTTTATGAGTTATTGCCAAGCCATCCTACTTATTCTATTTGACAGTTTTAAAATCTTCTACATTAAATATCTAAATTAATAGGCATATGTGCTCAGGTATGTAGTTACTCATAGAAAGACGGAACACACCCAAATGTAAGTACTAATTGTAACTGCTTATAAGAAGTAAGTTTTAAATAATTTTATAATACGATTGCCCCTTAATTTCTCTTTTACATTTTCCAAAATAACATATACATTGATAGATAAAAGAGTTATTAAAAACTATTATATAAAATCATATATTTCTAGCATTATACTTAAGACATACACTCAATAAAATGATTAGAATGAATACTTTTGGTAGATAATATGCTCTTCTCAATCTCCTTATCTTTTGTACATTTGATAATTTTTACATGTATTTTTTCACAATGAAAAACATAAAATTCATTATAAAATAAGAGGTAGCAGCACGGATGCCACTTTATACTTATTACCCCGGATTCTCTGAGGTATAGCTGCAGCAGTTCATGACAATGTCACTCAGGGGCCAGACGATGAGAGCTCCTTGGGAATTACACTTTTCAGACATATTTTTATACCTATGTAGAACTGCTTGGCCTTTACTGCCCAGAAATAGAAGATTCTCTGTCTTTACTTATTTAGTGATACTGTCTTGCCTTACTGCTCTTGATCCAATATAAAGTTTCTTACAGCCTCTTTAAGTGGTTTAAGATGACGTATAAAAATCACTTGCTGGAATGTCTTTAGGAAACATTCCGTAATTTAACCAACTTCATTTAAAATCAAATGATTATAATATTTCCTAAATATAATAAATATTTTCTGAGTTGATGCCTTTGTATTTCACTTTGTATATATATGTAATGTCTCAAGATTTAGATAAGTGCATACTTCCATCACCAAAAAAAAGAAAAAGATACCATACTGGACAAATGATACTGTAAACTGGATTATCTTCCAAGTGCTTCAGCTGTCAATAATTCTCATTCACAATCTTGTGCAGATATGATTTAATAATTTTCCAGGAAAAATAAATTTTGCCTTCCATCTTCTACTGAATGTGTAATAGATTAATCCAGGAGAATATTCTCATACTAACATTGAAAGGGAATCTTTGCTGACGCAGTGTCCTCATTCCATAGACCAATGTGAAGATTCCATTTCTCACCTGCCTCTATAATGAGACTTCTGACTCTATGATTATTTGTACTTTGCCATTATTCAAATTCTTTGAAAATATGTAATACATCAAAATATGCATTTATTTTAAAATTTTATATCAATATATGATGTTTTTTGATTTAGCTTCTTGTAACTGAGAACTGCACACCCAGCACAAATGGATCCATCTAACTGTTCCACACTAAGAGACTAGATCAAACTCTAGGATGGCCACCGTCAGCTCCAGGCCATGCCCTCAGGTGATCGCAGCTCCCTTAACATGCCAGGTCTGTTCCAGCCGAAACCTGACTATAGGCCCCTGACCTTTATCTTAGAACATTTACATTAGTAAACATGCAACGTACATTCTGAACTGCTAGAATGTACTTGTAATCTTTCTCTGCTCTTTGAGATGTAAATCTTCTGCAATCCAAAATGTTTTCTAAGGACCTTGAAGCATTCCTTATAAATGTCATCATCAAGAAAGATAGAACCCTCGCCTTGGCATCTTTGTGGGAGGGTTGGAGACTGACTTTGATAAATACTAATTAGCAGATGTTGACGATCTAATCATACTGACCAACTAACCCCTCTTAATGTCTTTCAGTACTTTTAATTTAGTGTATCCCAGTATTTATGAAATTCTCATCTCTTGTTTCAGTGAAGTTGAGGTTAGACGCTGTAAGAAATAGACTTAAATTTTTTGAAAGTGGAAATTTGAACTCTCTGAATATGGAATCTGATTTCATTTCATTGTGAGATAGTTTTTTTTTTTTTTTTTGTAATTCTGGTGTCTCTCCAAGTCTGCTGAGCAACTACAAAAGTATTTGCATAAAAACAGCCATGGAAGCTAGAGATAATGTCGCCCTAAAGATGGAATCCTGACAACACTTGGGCTAATGAAATCTCCCTCCTTTCTCTAGGATATAGTTACATTCCAGCGTAGTTCACTTAATTGCTCTGAAATCTTATAGGATAAGCCCTGCTAAGTTTTAGATTTCCTTGGGACCTGTAGTCCCCTTCTCCTTTCTGATTTCTCCCCTTTAGAACGCAAATGTTTATCCTACGGCTGGTCTCACCCTTGCATTTTGGAATTCACAAATCTGTTGTCTGGTTTCACAGCTAGAGAGAAATTTTGCCTGAGGATGAATAATGCCTTCATATCATTCATACTTGATTTTGATGATACTTAGATGAGACATCCACTTAAATTTGATGCTGGAATGGGTTAAGCATCAAATGGGTCTGTTGGGAATGAGTGTTATAGAGGTTCCCATGTATGGGACATCATCTAAACATCAAATGGGTCTGTTGGGAATGAGTAAATGCATTTTGCATGTGAGAAGGACATAAACTTTGTGGGGCCAGAGGATTGAGTGGTATGGGATGAATTGTGTCCCTTCAAAATTCCTATGTGCGAGTTCTAACTTCCAATACTTCAGAATGTGACTGTATTTGGAGAAAAGGTCTTTAAAGAGGTGACTAAGTTATAATGAGTTCATTAGGGTGAACTGTAATACAGTATGACTGGTGTCCTTATAAGGAGAGGATATTAGGATGCAGACACGTACAAAGTAAGACCATGTGAAGATGTAGGGGGGAAATGGCCATCTACAAGCCAAGCGGAGAGAACTCAGAAGACATCACCCCTGCTGACACCTTGATGTCAATTTCTGGCTCCAGAACTGTGAGAGAAAAAAGGAATTCTGCTGTATGAGCCACCTGATCTGTGGTACATTGTCATTACAGCTAAATACAGCTAAATATGTCTTAAATATTGCAAACTAACGCAATATTTAAGAAGTTCTGATAGTTCATAAAATGTTACGTGTTAAATGAAGTCAATAAAACATGTTTTAAATGCTGTGGGGAGAAGGGATGATCTTCAAGGTGGCTGAGTATGAGATTTCAGACACTCCCTTCTCCCAAATTACCAGGTAGACATGGATTAACTCTCTTTGTGAGAAATCCAGTAAATGTTTGAACTCCTGCACATTCAGAGAGTGAGACAATACCCATATTGAAACTGAAATGAAAAGCTGAGACACAATCTCAATATAAACTCCATCCCTTGCACAGGACATGCTATCAGGACGGAGGTCACAACTTCCAGTGTTTCTCTGAGGAGTGAAAGGTTGAACAATACATCTAGCACCGCAAATTTTCCAGCTGCTACTTAAGGCTCTGGCTTCTAATTTGCCTGTTTCTGAAAGCCAGTGGGTCCAGGATTCACTAGTCCTCCAGGGATTACAAGGGCCAAACGATAGTTCTGAACAGAAGCGCAAGCACTCACTGTGGCTGATCCCTTTAGCTCAACACAGTGAACAGAGACTAACATGCTGGTCCTCGTTTCTGATTGGGGGTTATATACACATCTAGTGCCTTATTTTTTCCAGCTGCTGCCAAGGATCTGGTTTCTAACTCTCCTGTTTCTGGGAGCTAATGGAACATGCAATCACTATTTCCCAGAAAGCCCAAATGAGTGTATGGAGCCGCTTCCTGTTGCCTGCTCCCAGCCTGCTCCAGCAATAAAACTAATCCTTCCAGTTTCTCCCTATAAGGCATTTTACTACACATCCACCCCACTACTTTTCCAGTAGGGACTAAGGGAGTGACTTCCAACTTGCCTGTCTCTAAGAGCTGATGAAGCCTGGCATTGGCTAGGCCCCTGAGGGCTACAGACAGAACAGAACTGGTTTAAAAGAGAGTGCACTCTGAACAAGCATGTAGATATTTGCTGCAGCTCTCCTCTCCAGCTTAGTAGAAAGTAAGTGAGGAAGAATTGCAGCTCCCAGTTTCTCTGCAGAGAAAAGGTATTAGAACACACATCAAGTGCCCCAACTTTTCTGGCTTCTATTAAGAAGCTGTCTCAGGGCACCAAAGGGACTTGAAATACTCTGGAACCCAGGGGCTGCTAAAAACAAAGGTGGTGGTTGAGACCAGAACAGACATCTGAGAGGCACCAGAATTTTTATCTAGGCCAATTGATGAGGGGTGTTCTTTTGTAAAAGGCCAGTATGTGAAAACTAAAAGGGGTCATTGTTTTATCTAATGCACTGATGCAGACAACGAAAATAAAAGAAATATAAGGAAATAGGTTCCAAATAATAAAAACTGGTAAATGCCCATAAACCAATTCTAATGAAAAGGATATATGGGATTTACCCAACAGAAAACAGTGTGCATAAGTGTGTTCAATGAGGTCAGGAGAGCAATGCATAAGCAAAACGAGAATTTCAGTAAAGTGATAGAAAGTATTCAGTAAAGTGATAGGTAAGTACCTAACAGAAATTATAGAGCTGAAGAACAGAATAAGTAAACTGAAGAATTCAATAGAGGGGTTCAACAACAGAATAAATAAGTAGAAGAAAGGATTATGAACACATGGGCAGATCATTGGAATATATCTATTCAGTGGAATAAAGAAAATATAATAAAAAAGTGTGAAGAAAGCCTACGACCTTACAGGACATCATCAACTAGATCAATACCAGAAGAGAGAGAAAGAAGAAGAAAGCTTATTTTTGAAAAAATGGCTGAAAGCTTCCCAATCTGGAAAAGAAAAAGGTATTAGGATTTAGGAAGTCCAGAGGACACCAAAAATCTCAACTTAAAAAACCCAT
This sequence comes from Alouatta palliata, assembly GCA_004027835.1. Lineage (NCBI taxonomy): Eukaryota > Metazoa > Chordata > Mammalia > Primates > Atelidae > Alouatta > Alouatta palliata. The sequence continues at coordinate 25,942 of PVKV010026511.1, forward strand.
ACCAAAATACATTATAATCAGATTGTCAAAAGAGTCAAGGTGAGAATTTTGAAAGCAGCAAGAAAAATGTGACTTGTCCCATACACGGGAACCTCTATAACACTATCAGTGCATTTTCCAGTGGAAATATTGCATGGCAGAAAAGAGTAGAATGAGATTAATTGTTTCCTCAAATAAAAACAAAGAAAAGAAAAACTTCCAAGAAAGGATACCATTGCTGGCAAAGCTATCCTTCAAAAATGAAGGGGAGACAAAGACTTTCTCAGACAATCAAAAGCTAAGTAAACTCCTCACTACTTGACTTGACTTACAAAAAAGTTAACGTTTCAAGTTGACATAAAGAGACAACTAAAAAGCAACACAATAGCATAAAAAAAGATAAAACTTGTTTCTAAAGGTAAATATATGGACAAGTAACAGGATGCTCTATTACTGTAACAGTGGTGGAAAATCATTTTTAATTCTAGTATAATAAACATAAAAATATTATTTTGACTCAGTGAAACTGTGCTAATAGTTATGCAATATGAAAATTGTGACATAACATATAAAGTGTGTGTGGGAGTAAAATGGTACGGTCTTTGTGTGAAAAGTGAAGTTATTATAAGCTTAAAATAGACTGTTATAGCTCTATTTTATGTAAGCCATAAGTAACCATGAAGAAAATACTTGTGGAAGGAATACACACACACACACACACACACACACACACAGAAGTAATTCAGTATGTCAATACAAAAAAATTAAAAACCAAACAAATGACAAAACACTAAAAAAAATAGCAAGAGAAAAATAAGAGACAAAAGAACAACAAGACAAACATAAATTAATTAACAACAGAGCAATAGTAAATCTTTCTCTATCAATAATTACTTTAAATGTAAATAAACTAAACTTCCCAAAGAAAAGACAGAATGTCCAAATGGACAAAAAAACACAAGATCCAACTATTTGCTTTCTACGAAAATGAAACTTGAGATTTAAAGACAGGCTGAAAGCGAAGAGATGAAAAATACATTCCATGTGAGTGGTAACAAAAATAAGTCAAGTAGTAATACTTACATCAGACAACATAGATTTTATGTCAAGAACTGTCTCTAGAGCCAAAATAGGTAATCATATTACAATGAAAGGGTCAATTCATCAGGAGGATTATCACAGTCATAAATACATAGGCGTCTGACATCAGTGTACCTGAACATACAAAATGCCATGGGAACGAGGATGGTCTTTTAGAAGCTTAGACTAGACTTTAATGCAAGTTACAGAAAACATCCTGAATTTGAAAAATAATGAGTGAAAAACAAACACATTTAGTATGTTAAGATTATGTTTGTTTAAAAATTGCATATTTTATTTATCTTTTTAGTGTCCATTAATTTAATAAAAACCCCTGCTGAGTATGCTCCTTATATACTATGATGCTGGCTTAGTTGAGTTCATCAAATTTTTATCAACAGAGAGAAAGTCTTATACTTTAAGATGACAGCCTTGTTTGGCCAGTTAATGTTGCTGATATTGAAAATGAAATCCCAGTAACTGCAAGGACTGACTGTGCTTAGTGCCACAATCAGACAAAAAGCAACTTCTTTAAATTTAATGAAAGCAGTTGTTGGCCAGCTGTGGTGGCTCACACCTGTAATCGCAGCACTTTGGAAGGCCGAGGCAAGTGGATCACTTGAGGTCAGGAGTTCGAGACCAGCCTGGCCAACGTGGTGAAACCCGGTCTCTACTAAAAATACAAAACTTAGGCCGGGCGCGGTGGCTCGCACCTGTAATCCCAGCACTTTGGGAGGCCGAGGCGGGTGGATCACGAGGTCAAGAGATCGAGACCATCCTGGTCAACATGGTGAAACCCCGTCTCTACTAAAAATACAAAAAAAAATTAGCTGGGCATGGTGGCACGTGCCTGTAGTCCCAGCTACTCGGGAGGCTGAGGCAGGAGAATTGCTTGAACCCAGGAGGCGGAG
>PVKV010026512.1:0-27874 GCA_004027835.1 Alouatta palliata
TCCCCCCCAACAGACCCCAGTGTGAGATGCTCCCCTCCCTGTGTCCATGTGTTCTCATTGTTCAACACCCACCTATGAGTGAGAATATGCGGTGTTTGATTTTCTGTTCTTGTGTCAGTTTGCTGAGAATGATGGTTTCCAGGTTCATCCATGTCCCTACAAAGGATGCGAACTCATCATTTTTGGCGGCTGCATAATATTCCATGGTGTATATGTGCCACATTTTCCCTGTCCAGTCTATATATATATATTTCTAAATCAGCTAAACCAGTCACCCCATGTCTCTTAACATAGCCTGCTAATTTCTTCTCACTGTCTTGCTTGGGCTCTGCTCACTCATCAATGCCCTCGGTCTTTGTTTTCACCACTAATTGCCCCAAACAGTGCCTCTCTGGTTGCCAATGCTCTCGGCAAAGTTGGCAGTTTTGAAACCACTGAACATTTTCTCATAAAAACAATGTTTCCGTTAGTAGTTAGGTTAGGCCACAGAGTCTGATCTACTCAAATGTGTGAAAACACTAGTCGTACGCAATAAAAGAAGATTCAGCCCTACAAAAGTAAAAATGTTGATGATGCAACTTAGTTTTCAAAGATGAGCTTCTGTGCTTTTATTTTTTTAAAGAGTTTGTGGAGATGTGTCTTCCCTATGGTGGCCTTAGTAGACAGGAGAGGAACTAATGTTTGTTAAATGCCTGCTCCATGCCAGGCACCATGTGCATTTTATGTGTTGTATCAGGTAAGCCTCATGACACTTTTGTCAGATGTGCAGATAGCCTTTGCTCTATTACAAACCCCATACTTACACAACCATCATTTATGAGCCCAAGATTCTGTGAGCTGGGCACAGCTAGGTGATTCTTCAGCTGGTCTCCTGGGGCTCACTTCCGCAGCTGCAGGGAGATGGTGGAATGGCAGAGGAAGGGAGATCTGGAATGATCTGGGTGATCTGTTGGCTGCAGCACCTCAGTTTTCCTTCATGGAGCCTCTCCAGCAGGTTGGCTCAGGTTCACGGCTGCATTGTCAAAGAGGGCAAAAGTGGAAGCTGAAAAGTTTTTGGAAAACTCAGTTCCAATCTGACACACTGTCCTTCCTTTCACATACTGGTCAAAGCAAGTCACAAGTCCAAGTTCAAAGTGTTGGGATATAGACATCATCACTTTATGGAAAGAAGTGCAAAAACTATGTGGCTGTTTCTAATATATCAAACAAGGGCCATTGTTATTCCATCCTGTGGGGGCCAAAATCCTGCCAAATATACCAATTCATAATAGAAGCAGGATTCGAGCCCAGGTCTCTCTGAGCCCCCAATTCTTCTACTCTCTGCTATACCAGAGCACCTTAGGCAGCCTTCATTTTCCTCCCTTCAATTCTCTTTCTTTCTTCTTCTTTGTCTCTCTCTATTCGTGTTCAGACTCTAAGAGTGGGCAGCAGAAGAAAGAAAGGGTAAGGTGCAGTGAGATTCACACCAGGGTTATGTGCCACGCTCTCTGAGTAACTAACATCTTAGGGAAACAAGGCCAGCAGTAGGATGCTTTTTAGGTGACTATTTTTGCACCTTTCTTTCTTGTTTTCTTTTCACCAAATATTGTGTTCAAGTCCCAATTTCCCCTGTTACTAGATGTATACTTGGTAAGGTGGTTACCCGCTCAGGCTCCATGTGCTCATCTGTAAAACGAGAGTAATAATTCCTATATCTATGAGTTGTTGTGAAGTTTGAATGAGACAATAATGTATGCAAAAATACTTTGAAAACCATAGGGCACACTCCAGCAATGTGATGAATTATTCATGCTTCTACTCAGGGTCAAAAAGGAAGTATAGTCATGCTGACTGTGGCTCTGACAACCGCCAGGTGCTTTCAAGGCTTTTCACTGAAGTGTGGGTTTCAAACAAATGGGAAATCTAATAGACCGCTCTCTGCAGTTGGCTGCATTTCCAGCCAGCACAGATATGATTATAATTAGAGTTTCAGGAGTCTGTTTCACATCAAAAGGATTCCTTGGCCCAGTCTGCAGTCTACCTGAGGTATGTGGCCAGATGTGATCCCTGTGGCAGGTGTTTTTATTCGGGCCCATTTGCTTCTCTTCCTTGCTACCAGGAGTGTCTGTTTCTATTACACTCATTATTTTCAGATACCAGGTGAGAAGAGATTTTCTGTATGTGAGATTTCAGATGGTGGCCACTGAGCAAAATGTATAGCTCTCACACCCTTTCCTCACTTCCTAAATGAACAGCAACTCAGACAAATTCACTTTAACAGAGCCAGGCCTTTTATTAGCAGCCAGAGAATAGTCTGTAATGGGAGGAATTACTCTGCCCATGCATCTCTCCCAGGAAAAAACATTCGTCAGCCTATCAAGGAAGTGAAATCTCTTATTAGAAACTGTAGAAAAGTCAATCTCTCCATTTTTGCTGCTAAAGGATTCAGAACACATCTCACTGCACACCTGAAATTAACAATTCAACTGGAAGGGGAGTTGAGCCCACTGGAGACCGACGGAGATGGCCGAGTGAGCGGAACTGCAGATCAGAGCTGAGCCCAACCTGGGTGTTCACAATTTTAAATCCCATTATGGCCTTTTCTGCGGGGTCCTTTTGATCATCATAACTCTTGACTGGGCAAAGTGATGATAGTGTTAAGACTCACTCAGTGAACAGAGACAGATAATTTTTTTTTTTTTTTGCTTCTTTTTATCTATCTAATGATTTTCCAATTTTAGCTAGCAGTGCTGAGAAGCCACAACTGTCATAAGAGTCTTTAATGGGATTTCTCTGAGTAAAACTCAGAAGAAAAGCCCATATGTGTAAGTACAAAGAAGCAGGTTGGTTTCAAGCTGCCCCATTTGCTTTGAATTTATCCTTCTAAGCCATGGATTAAAACAAATGCAAATGCTCGACTTGAATTTTCAGGGAAAGGAAACAGTATCCAAAATGTATGATCAGTGGAGTCACTAGGAATGGAGACACTTCAAGGTCAAATTCCAAGGAAAGGTCACCTTATACCCTACCATCACCCACTATTCCTGCTGCACCAAACTATTGTTGGTTTTTAATTCTTGCATCTCATCAACTTTATTATGCCATTGATTGCAAGAATATTATTTTAGGTATCAATAAGAAAGAAAGGTTGCTGCTAATTAAAGTGAGAAACATATGGAGAAATATACCAGGTGGTTTCAGGCCACCAAGTCTTGTTTCTCTCTTGGGAGTGCCTCTTCTCCCACCTGCTCTGCTGTGGTCTCTCCAAAATTACATCTCCCCTAGCTTTTGACTGGTATTTACCATCCAGTTCATGTGATTTTTGAAAGTTATTGTGAGCTTCCTATGAACAAAGATCATATTCTATTCATCTAGAGGCCCATCAAAGCCATGGGAAGACACAATGCTCCAGCAATTCTGCCCCTTCCTGCACGTGAGGATGCAGCAGGGGTGTCATCTATGCAGAACAGAGCAAGCCCTCACCAGACACCAAATCGGCTGGTGCCTTGATTTTAAATTCCCTAGCCTCCAAAACTGTGAGAAATAAATTTCTGTTATTAGAAATTACCCAGTCCCAGGTATTTTGTTATAGCTGCATGAAGAGACTAACATACAACCCAGTCACCACCATATTCTTCATTAATTGTGAACAGTAGCACATCATGACCATTTGCTACAGAAGCTGCTATTTGGCACTAGAGAGGGCGCTGGTTGTTTCACGCCAGAATGAAGAGTGGAGACATGTCCACAAGTGGAGACTGGAAGAGAGGAAGCAACTTGGGTGAGATGACTGAGCTGGGAAGCAACTGAAGGTGCATCCATCAGCCATTTGCTAGAGAGACCCCCAGCAACTGACAACTGCAATGCAACTCACGTGGCTCTAGAGGCAGCTCACTCAAGCCAGTAAACCTCCCTTCTCTTGAGGCCAGGAGTTTGAGACCAGCCTGGCCGACATAGCAAAAGCTCAACTCATATATATCTATATACACATACGTGTGTGTGTGTGTGTGTGTGTGTGTGTGTGTGTGTAACTTAAAGTCTCTTGCCTTTATTCTCCAACCCAGGCACTGTGCCAGAAAATCAAAGTTAGAGATGGTAAGACCCCATTCCTGCCCTTGAGGAACATATGATCCAACTCTAAACTCTTAGAAATAAAGTTTCAGAAGGGTAGGTACCTTGTTCAAATTCACACCATTTGTAAGGGGCTGGTCCAGCATTTGAACTCAAGTTTATGTCAAAGCCTCTCTCTTTTCAACTACACCATACTGCATCCTTTTATCACATAGTAATATAATTACTTATCATTATTTTTTAGTTGTAGTTGTTAAAATTTATTTAGCTCCACCTATCATAATAGGTGATTATCAGAGACATAAGCCAGGGTGTAAAAATACATTATTAATGTCAAAAATATTTATTTGTATTAAATGTATTGTATATATTTATAATAAAAGTAAAATTGGTTATCTCTGGATGGGTTGAGTGATGTTTATTATCTTTTCTTACACTGTTCTGTATTTTGTAAAATTTAAAAAATGAGATTGCATTGTGTTTATATGTTTTGAAAAGTTATTTTTAAATAAAACAAATATATATGAAAGTGCAAAACCATAAAGTGCTAATAAATGTCAGCTACTAAATTAATTGCAATGTAAGGAAATCCTCAAGTGCCATGCATTAGGCTAGAAACACCGCCAATCAACCTTGGTAGGTAATGGTGATGAATACATCCTCAAGTAGGTACTCCCAGAGCCCAGGAAGACTATGGTAATCCAGAGTTCACTGTGGCAGATGTGGTGAACCTTTCTCTTTGTCCAGAGAGATGGGAAAGAATATCGAGGCCAAAACACCGTTAGACATTTCAGTGTCTACAAAGTGGAAGTCTCTCATTTCTTCATTGGCAATCTCTCTTTCTCTCTCTCTCTCTTTTTTTTTTTTTTTTTTTTTTGGTACGGAGTCCTACCCTGTCACCCGAGCTGGAGTGCAATGGCGAGATCTCAGCTCACTGCAACCTCTGCCTCCCAGGTTCTAACAATTCTCCTGCCTCAGCCTCCTGACTAGCTGGGATTACAGGCGCACACCACCACGCCTGGCTAATTTTTTTGTATCTTTACTAGAGATGGGGTTTCACCATGTTTGCCAGGCTGGTCTCAAACTCCTGACCTCATGATCCACCCACCTTGGCCTCCAAAAGTGCTGGGATTACAGACGTGAGCCACCACGCCCAGCAGCAATCTCTCATTTTATAGATTTTACGTCTTTATGTGTAGAAATGCCCAATTATGTTGTCCATATCCGTTATCCACCACCTTCCCTCAAGGACTCCTGCTGGGAATTTGGTTTAAATGATACCACGCATGTAACTGTGGGTCTCTAGCTCCTTGCACAGATGGACAATCGTGAGCCTACTGCTGGCCCAGGTCCCCTGGAACATCTTTTGTAGGGCATAAACCTTCCTTTGCCTCCTTAGAAATGAACCTCTGCTAGTAAGTGTCCATTCTTACTGCAATGAGATATAACACTTTCTTCTCATACTTACTGATCTTTGACCAATCACTTGTTTATAAGATAAAAAAAAAGAGTCCTTTTCCTTTGCAAAAAGGAGGTTTGGCTTTCCCCTGCAGCTCAGTAAGTTAAGGCAGGTGATAGAATCTTCTAAGAATGTCAACCTAGCAGCTCTAGACATTCACACTTATCACATATCAAAGTAGCAGAAGGAATATATTCCTAATTTAATACAAGTGTCCACCTAGACACTTATCTTGTTCGTGCATGCTTTCAAGTAGTATGCTTTATAGCTGTGAGGTAAAATAATATTTTACAGTGTGTTATGATTTCAAAGACACACTCAGTCTCACTTTTATCTTATTTAACCATCACAGCAGCCCTATGGGAAACATTACCTGCTTTGCAAGAAGGAAACCAGGTTCAGAAAGGCCACATGGTGAGTTCAAGATTACTAAGTCAGGACTCAATCCCAGATCTTTCGACTTCAAATGCCAGACAATTTCCATCGCTTTTCCAAAATTAAAAATTTGATCCTGGATTCTCCTCCTACCAAGTGAATGTGTAAGATGGGAAAGATAGTATTCTGCAGCCGTCTACTGCAGAAATGAGAGAAAGCATGGAGAAGAGAAGCTAACATCTATTGAGCTTCTATTCTATATGGGCTGTTTTCCTTGCAGTATCTCATTTAAACATCATCACTTTCTCTGTTCTGGAAAGGCTGGCCTTCTTTAGGACACACACACACACACACGCACACACACACACACACCCCTTTCTTTCTCCCGTCCCTCCAGTTCAGTTTTCTGTGTGACACTGGTGACGTATTCTTCTCCTCCCTGGCAGGATGTGTGCTGGTGGTGTCTGTGATTGAACAGCTTGCTCAAGTTCACAACTCGACGGTCCAGGGCGCGATGGAGAGGCTGTGCAGCTACCTGCCTGGTAAACATGGGATGAGTCATGCTGCTGGGGGTCTGCTTGTCCTCTCACTCATGAGTCATCATGACTGGCTTTACTTCCTGTCTGTGCTTACAGAGAAGAATCTGATTGTGCTATTTCTGCAGGTTGATATTCTTATGGGGCTCACAGAAATTAAAACAAAAAAAATGCTCTAGGCAACTTCTCCTTGACATTCATTTGCCATCATGGCATAATGAAAGTGCTGTAGACACTTAGGGAATAAAATGTTAAATGACCAATTGTTGTTTGATGTGTCACATTAATCATAATTTGCTTATCTACTGATTATTGCCTTAAGTACTAAGAATTCAAATTAAAGAATAATTTTTAATAATTTTATGTTGGTTTGAAGAATATTCACATACCAAGATGCACACCTAGCCCTGCCAACACAGAGCTTTGGGCTGGGAGGACAACTGATCTCAAAATTTCAAATAGGAAAGTAATCTGGAACATTTCATTGATTTAAACTGGATCTCAATAAAGTCCTTATACATCCACCAAGTGAAGAAACTGATTGGTGGTTCAAGCTAGTTGCATATTTGTTTTTCAGTATTACGAGAAAGAAAATATTAATTATATTTTCATTATAGAATACTGCTACTTGAACAGTCATAATGTTCAAGTTTATTCTCAATGAATAAACTTCGTTTATTCATTGAGAGTCAAATTTTTATTCACTTAATGGGAACTAATTCATCTATGGCACCTACATTATTTTTTCTGTTAAGTAAAGTAGTTGAACTAATGGTAATTGTATCTTTGACATCGTACACTGTGCCAATAGCATCCAAGTCTTTTCAGAGAATTTATTCAACTTAGTCATAATATGCATTCACAGGCTAAAGTGTTTAGAAATCAAAAACAAGGACTGGGAGAAGATAATACATAGACACATGTGTGTAGAATGTGCCAAATGAACCATTAAGATGTTAACACATTCACATGATAATTACATCTTTCTTTTGTGGAATTAAAACATGGCAGCTAAACTTGGAATCTTCAGCTTTCCCTTCTTCCAGTTGCATTCTTCCCTGCCCCACCTCCCTAGAAGGAATCTTCACATGAACTTAATGAGTATCATTCTTGTCAGATTTTATATTTACACATTCACTTGTATGAATTCATGAACAATGTATATTGTTCTGCCAGTAATCTTTTTTTTGTTTTTCTTTGTAAAAACAAGACAAATGTAGAAAACCATGTAAACCAAGTTAATAGCTTCCTCAGTTGCTGAAAGATGAATGCCCCTGTAAACATAGCCCAGGTCAAGAAAGAAGAGATCAGTGGCCTCCCCTGAAGTCCCATCCACATGCCCCATCCCATCCTCCCCCTGCAAAAAGCTCAATGTGCTGACTTTTATGGTAATTATTTTATTGCATTTCTTTATAGCTTTATCACTCAGTGGGCATCCCATGATACCATAACATTGCCCAGTATTTAAAATTTTGGTGTGTCTTTTGAGTGATTTTAATCTGTAAGTTTCCTTTCTTTTTCTTATCATTTACCTGTGGAATTCGACTTGTAGAGTTTCCCACAGTCTGAATGGTATTGATTGTGTTCCTGTAGTATAATTGAGGATGTTTCTCTGTGCTCCATATTTCCTGAAACTTGGCAGCTTGACCAGAGGCTTGATCCTATTGCAGTCTGATTCCTTTGACAAGCCTATAAATATTGTTTTCTTTCATCAGGAGGCTGCCATAGGTGGTTTTATCTTTTATCTTTCTTTTCGTTCTTCTTTTTGTTTGTTTGTTTGTTTGTTTGTTTGTTTGTTTGTTTGTTTGTTTTTAGAGACAGGATCTCAGTCTGTTGCCCAGGCTGGAGGGCTCACTGCAGCCTCGACCTCCTGGGCTCATGAGATCCTCCTGCTTCATCTCCCAAGTATCTGGGACTACAGATTATCACACCAGCTAATTTTAAATTTTTTTGTAAAGACAGGGTCTCTCTGTGTTGCCCAGGCTAGTCTCTAACTCCTGGTCTCAAGTGATCTGTCTACCTTGGCCTCCCAAAGCACCGAGATTACAGCTGTGTTGTGAGCCACTATGCCAAGACCCTTTTTGTGATGGTAGCAGCTGTCGATGTTCAATGATGAGATCTATTAATTTATTGGGGTTAAAATCTTTGATATCCTAATCTATTATTTCTTATTTATTAATTGACATATATTGGATGCTTTCTCATATTATATTTTAGAAACATTTTTCCCACAGTACCTAGTGCAAAGGCATCTAGGAAAGGCAGGATAAATGCTTGATTCTTTTCCTTTTATCAGTTTTCGAAGTAATGCATTGGTTTTCTGTTATCATCTCACAGCAATTAGTTTTTCCTTAAGATATCATGATACACTTACAAACTTAAGCATACCTGATGGGTTTCAGTCAAGTGTAATTATTATCCTTCTGAAGCTCAGACGATCCCATTGAGCTTTGACCAGTGGCACCACTGCGAGCCGACTCAAGTTCTTTTGCCATGAGCCTCAGTAACCTTCGATAGTTTCCTCACTAACTGATACCACAACATGTTCCAGCCCTGTGTTGTACATTTCAAGCCCTAGGTTTGAAATCAGTCGTTTTTCTTAGAAGCCTTGGTTTCTTTTAGTGAGAAACAATGTTTCAAGACCACAAACCAGATGCTTAGGAATGTTCATTGTTACTGAGTTGGCCATTCTTTCTAGGCCTCTTCATGGACAGAAATAGGAAACCCGTGTGTATACATTTACAAATGTCAGCTTTAAGATAAAACAACCGAGTTCATACTGACACTTCAAATTCAAATTCAGAACCACAAAATTTTTTCTTAAAGTCTTCTGTATTGTATCTGTATCTCCTTCTTTCCACACAAAGTCCCAATTCTCAAGGACAAAGGGATTGATAGAATTAAAATCTCCAATCATTACTCATTTGCCTATCCTTCCTTGCACATAAAATAGTCTCAGAATATTGATTCTAGTACTACCATTATTAATACATTTTCTAATTCTTATGAGCAGTTAAAATTGGTTTTTTTGTCTATGCCTTTCCCACCACCCTTTTTAATCATTGTCCTACATTATCTGAGCACATAGCCACTACACATAATATCCATTCCCTTTTCACTCTCATTTAGTCTTAGCTGCATCAGCAACTGTATGATTAATGTTCACCACCAGCCCTTAAATGAATGTCTTGCTAGTTGAATTGTTGTCTAAAGTTCATTCCTCCAGAAGGGCTCGTAGGAAAAAATATTCCTTGAATTCTTGCATGTTGATAACAGGCTGTCTGAGCCCTTTATACTTGAAAGTCAATGCTTTTCTGTATATAAGACTCCTTGGCACACAATGTCTTTCCCTGAGCATCTTAAATAGATTATTCAAAAGCCTATTAATAATCTAATTTACCTTGTCCTTACAAGTTATTTGCTGTTTATACTTTGAAGTTCAGAGGATTTTTTTTTCTATAAAATTTTGTCATCTAACTGGAAGATAGTTTGGTGCCAGCTGGTGTGTAGTGATGTTCTCAGGCATGCAGTGTGCTCTCTCAATGTTATTTCAAATATATATTTTCGAATTTTAGGGAAGGTTTTAGTGTTTGTTCAGTTTACTTGATTTTGTTTTTTTCCTCTGGGATTTCTATTATCCACATTTTGACTCTTCTTTGCCTGTCTTCGCTATTTTGCCTATCTCTGGAATTTATTTTAATCTCTTTGTTTATTTTTTATCTTAAAATTGTTCCCCCTTTCTACCTTCTGTTTCACCGAAGACCTCATCTACTATTTTCACTTGTTCTTGTGTTCATTCTGGTTTACACTTCACTTTATTCTTTGTTTCATGTTTTATTTTTTCTTGAGTTCTTATATTCCATATTTGAGTTTTTCTAATTCTTATTCTTGCTATTTTTTCATGTCTTATATCATTTTATTAGCGCCTCTTAGCTCATTTTAAAATAATATGTTTAGAAATAATATGTTTTAATCCTTTTTGGCATGACTTTCTGGCATGTTTTTACTATCTGTAGGGATGTTATTCTGTTCCTTAATCTTTTTCTTCTTATAATAACTTTGTATGGGAGTTGACCTAGATACATTTCTGTTGCTCATTTTTATGTGAAATTAGTTTTCAAAAACTCTTAGAAAGAGAGGTGGTTCAGGGTAGTTTTACTAAATGCACAGAGCTCCTTCTTCTGTTGTTTTGGGGTAGTGTTAAAAAAAATTGTGGCAGCTTGCTTTCTGGGGTTTTTCTGTTTCCCTATTCACTTTTATCTGAACTTTCTCTATACCCAGCAGTTTCTCCTCAGTGTGGGCCTTGCCCTGGAAGGGAGCTCCGGTGGGTGCCTTGTGGGTGCCAGATGACTCTAGCCCCTAATTCCTTCGAGTCTTGAGCTCCTTGCATTTATCAGCTACTGAGTGGGCAAAACCCTTCCCAGTCCAGCAGCTGTTCTCTAATTGACCTGTCATGCTTGGTAGTCAACATCTGTCAGCTATCTGGGGAGTCTCCTGTTCTCAGTTTTATCTACCATCCACTGCTTCTCTCTATTTTCTCCCTTACAGAAGTTGGTAACCCATAGGTCTTGTGGTTGTGAAGTGGTTTATTCTCACCTAATTGCACGTTAGAGTTCATTGATATACCTAGTTTTGTTGTAACTGCTTTCTATGGGTTTTGGGTTTTGCTATTCAGGTACTCTTTTTTTTTGGAGACAGAGTCTCACTCTGTTGCTCAAGCTGGAGTGCACTGGTGCAGCCTCGGCTCACTGCAACCTCTGCCTCTCGGGTTCAAGCAATTCTCCTGCCTCAACCTCCTGAGTAGCAGAGATTACAGGCACCCGCCACAACGCCTGGCTAATATTTGTATTTTTAGTAGAGACAGGTTTTCACCACGTTGGTCAGGCTGGTGTTGAACTGCTGACTTCAGGTGATCCGCCTGCCTTGGCCTCCCAAAGTGCTGGGATTACAGGCATGAGCTGCCACACCTGGCCACTCCTTTTTTTTTTTTTTTTTTTGGAGAGATTCATAGAGATTCCAAAAATTTGCTATCTCCACCATCATCTTTCCATACTCCTCTCACATGAAGATTTAATTTGACATCAATGGTCTACTGTATGCATTGCTCAGCAAGTTTTGTTTATCACACAACATGATTTTAAGATCTATACGTGTTAAGGCATATAGACCTAGGCCAAGCCTCTTAATTACTCTATACTTCTTTACCATATAAGTTCTATATTTTATTTATTTATTCCTCTATTGAACATTCACAATCTGTTATAAGCCTTAATTTGCATTTTTACATCTCTAAGTTAGAGAAGTAGAAGAAAAATATTATTACCACATTACAAAAGGAAAACAGTGAAGAACAGTCACAGTTATCATTAAGCCTTGTTTTAACTGGTTGCCTTTCCATGTGAGGCAACATTGGCAGATGTAACAGTTTGTGCCTCGAGTTAGATGTTCTCTTTTTAGGCAAAGTTGCATTGTGCAAAGATGAAAGACTGACTAAAAATCCTATTTCCTAGATTATTCTCTCTTCTTAAGATACTAGCAAAATATAAAACAAACCAAAACAAGATTGCTGGTGTTTGAGGTACCATCTTAGCTTCTTCTGACTTCGAACGGGAAATGTCAGAGTCTGGTAAGATCAAGTGAGAGGCTGAAAGTCAGATTCTGGTGAAGTGGAAATTGATATTTCACTAAGGGAAACAAGGTAGATATTGTGGTTTTCAATGATGGGTTGCCTTTTCAATTGGAGCAATTTTAAAGGATTTAGAAGGCTGTTGGGGGTTATTTTTATTTTATCAATTCATGTTTTACCTCCAGCTGAAAATACAACACTTAGTTCAGGTTAAAGGACACCATGGGCAATATTGTTCCCATTTTATGGATGAGAAAAGCAGTACACAGAAACAGAATGGTTAAATGAGTTGTATGGGGTGGCAAGATAGACATTCTCCTAGGTAAGGATTTCTCCCTGAAGGCATAATAGGCCTGGTCCACAGCACCTACTGGGATTCATTACTGCATTGCCATCTATCTGGTAGGCCAGGTGAAGGCAGGATAGAAGGATATGAAATTAAGCACATAAATGCACAACTATTTTTAAATTATTTTTCAGTTAAATATTACTTTCACCTCCAAAGCTAAAAAAGTACAAAAACCAAAGCTTTAGCAGGGAAATCACGTAAGCACCATTCCTGAAAATAATCTCTCAGTAAATCACGTTGCCTTTCCCTGTGCCCTATAAGACAGTTTTTTTCTAATTGTGCAAAGCATTTCCGACCTTCATTTCATCCACTGCTTTTGCCTCTGGCTCTCATTAGGAAACACCTTGGAAAAATCTCAGAATTGTTAATGGAAAAAAATGATTAATGGAATCATTCTCACTAGGCAGGGGTCAACAGAATCATACACCCTGAGAGTCTTGCTGTAACTTCACTTTCTTGGGTCACCTATGCAGAAATCTTATCTCTGTGGAATAAAATTTTTAAAAACTCATGTAGTCTTAAAAGGAAGAAAGCACTTCAAGCCTACTCTGTAGGTTCAGAAAGTCTGCATGCATCCTAGAATATGTGCTTATAAAATTCTATGGTCATTTGGTCACAGGTATTGTTGTTCATTAGCTATTGTTTCAAGTTTCTCATCAATAGCTAATGAACAACAATACCTGCTATACTTAAGGTAGATAAGGCATCAAATAAAATGTCCTAAGCACATGTAAATGTATAGCACAAATAACAAGGTCTTTTGGAGTAAAATATTTTAATCTCAGCTGAACCACTTGCTATGTTTGTGATCTTAAGCTCTCTAAGTTTCAATGTTCTTGTCTATAGAATGAGGATAAAAGTAACTACTCCCTCAAAAGATTCTTTTGAGAAAGGAAGTGATGGTAAACATGAAGGCAACTTACAAATTGGAATGTCTTACGTTTTATTTACACGTACATCTGTATACACCCAGTGTGTGATAACTACTCAATTGCTCTTATTTTAACCCTTTTTTGCCTTTTGGAATAGCCACGTTTTCTTTTTTCCTATGCTGTTCCAAGTCTCTTTGAATCTGTAGAAATTACATGCTCTTGTACGTTCCTTGTCACAGGCAGCTAAAGTAATTTTACTTTAGCTAGGTTACTGCCAATATGCAATTGCCAAATTTTTCTTCAGGTGTATCAGTAACAATCAGATTACCTTCTGATCATGATGACTAGAGATAGCTTGCTCTTTCTGGAGATTTTGTGTATTTCTGCTTTGTACCCTTCCATGTTGATCTCAGAATTTAGCTCTCAGAGATGTCCCACATCAGCCATTGCTCCGGGGGCCTCTCAAGCTAACAATCACAGAAGACACTGGCAGAAACTGACTGTTCAGATGGTCCTCCTGCTCAGAGGGGGTACCCATTCACTTTGACTTGAGCTAAACAGAATTCTGAGAAACACACACACACACACACATACATATATACACACAGCCTGCTTATCTTACCAGAAAAAAGATGAATTTTCTCTGCCTTTCAGCCAGTATTAGAAGTTTATCAAAGAACACCCTAATGTCCATTTTTAAATTGCTCTGCTCTAGGCTAAGCTAGTTCTGCATTAACAGCACTTTAAACTTTTCCAAAACACCTTCACCTAGTTTTGAATGTCTCTTACAAAAGTCTCCAAACTTAGCAAACACTATCATGAAAGGAACCAAACCCTACACCCACATTTTTCAGATGAGGAAATGGAAGTCCAGAAAGGGGATGAAATTTCTCCAAGGTCAGAAGCCAGTGGGCTGGTGCTGAATGAAATTCAAGTCTCTGAACATACTATGACATCAGAGCTTCTCGACCCTCTCCACAGTAGCACTCCTAAAAAGGAGCCCAAGGGGGAAGGAATGTGTTTTTTTAAACACTTTTATTAAGCGACAATTCACATACCATACAGTTCACTCATTTAAAGTGTACAGTTTAGTGGTTTTCAGTATAGTCCTAGAGTTGTGTGTTCATCACCACAATCAATTTTAGAGCATTTTCATTACACCAGAAAGAAACTACATGCCTTTTATCATCTCCCAGACACTCACTCTTTCCAGCCCCAAGCAACCACTAATCTACTTTCTGTGTCTATGACTTTGCCTGTGTTGGGCATTCCATATAAATGGAATCATACAGTATATGGCCCATGTGACTGATTTATTTCCCTTAGCATAGTGTTTTAGAGATTCACTGTGTTGTAGCATGTATCATAACTGTATTACTTTTCATGGCTGAATAATATTCCATTGTATGGGTATACCACATTTGTTTATTTATTAATTGATGGACATTTGAGCAGTTTATATTTCTTGGCTATGATCCAAAATGCCGCTATAAATATTTGTGTATACGTTTCTGTGTGGACATATGTTTTTGGTTCTCTTGGATATATATATATATGTGTATATATATATGATAGAATTGCTGGATCACATAATAACTCTACGTTAAACAATTTGAGGAGATGGTAGACTGGTTACAAACAGGCTCCACCAGTTTACATTCCCATCAGCATTGTACAAGCTTTCTAATTTCTCCACATCCTCACCAACACATATCATTCTCTTTCTTTTTTTTTAATTCTCTCTTTTATAGTAAGAATATTAAGAATATAGCACATTATAGTGGATATGAAGTTGTATCTGATTTTGGCTTTGAATTGCATTTCCTTGATAGCTAATGATGGTGAGTATCTTTTCATGTGCTTTTGGATATTTGCATATCTTCTTTGGAAAACCATCTATTCAGATCCTTTGCTTATATTTTAATTGGACTGTTTGTCTTTGTATTATTGAGTTGTAATAGCCCTTTATGTAGTCTAGTACTGCAATAGGTCATTTGATATATGATTAGCAAAAATTTTCTCTCATTCTATGGGTTGTCTTTTTACTTTCTTGATGGTGTTCTATGAAGCACAAAACTTATTTTTATTATAATGAAGTCAAGTTTGTCTGTATTTTTCTTTCTTTTTCTTGTGCTTTTCATATCTAAGAAAACATTGCCTAACCCAAGGTCACTAAAATTTATGACAATATTTTGTTGTAGGAATTTTATGGTGTTTCCTCTTACATGTAGGTCTTTGATTCATTTTGAATTAATTTTTGTAGATGGTGTGAAGTAGGTGTCCAAATTCATTCTTTTGCCTGTGACTATCCAGTTGTCCCAGCATCATTTGTTAATTCCTTCAATGAAATTGCCTTTGCACTCTTGCTGAAAACTGTTTGACTAAACGTTAGTGTTTGTTTCTGAACTGTTTATTCTATTGCATTGATCTATATGTCTATCTTTATGTTAATACCTTGCTGTCTTGATTATGGTAGCTTTCTAGCGTTGAAATTGGGAAAAGTCAATCCTCCAAATTTGTTCTTCTCTTTCAATATTGTTTTGTTATTCTGAGTCAATTGACTTTCACTATGAATGTTAGGATCTGCTGCTCAGTTTCTGCAAAGAAGTTAGCTAGGATTTTGGTAGAGATTTCATCGAATCTGTGGATCAGTCTGGGAAGAATTGATCTCTTAACAATATTAAGTCTGCCAATTCATGAATATGGAATGTCTTTCCATTTGTTTAGGTCTTTTTTTAACTTCTTTTAACAATGTAGTTTTCAGAGTATATATTTTGCACATTTTTGGTTAAGTTTGTTCCGAAGAATTTAGTTCTTTTTGATGCTATTATAAATGGAATTGTTTTCCTTAATTTCATTTTTGATTTGCTCACTTCTGCTGTATAGAAATACTATTGATTTTGCATATTGATCTTGTATACTGCAACCTTACTGAACTTATTTATTAGTTCTAATAATTTTTAATAGGATTTTCTACACAGAAGATCACATCAGCTACAAGATAGTTTTGCTTCTTTATTTTCCAATCTGAATGCTTTTTATTTCTTTTTCTTGCCTAATTCTCCTGGGCAGAACTTACAATGTTGAATAAAAGTAGTGAATGCAGATGTTCTTATCTTTTCCTGACACTCAGGGGAAAGTATTCAATCTTTCACCACTAAACATCATGTTAGTTGTCAGGTTTTTTGTAGATAACCTTTATTAGGTTAAGGAAGTTCCCTTTTATTCCTAGCTTTTTGTTTTTGCTTTTAGGGTTCTTTTTTTTTTTTATCATGAAGCAATGTTATTTTTTGTCAAACATCTTCACTCTATATTGGATGATCATATGGTGTTTGTTTTTTATGCTATCAACATAGGAGTAATACATTAACTGATTTCCAAATGTTAAACCAATTTTGCATCCCTGGGATAAATCCCACCTGATCACGGTGTATAATTTCTCTATTGCTGGATTTTATTTGCTAGTATTTTGTTGAGAATCTTTGTGGTTCTATTCATGAGAGATTTGGGTATGTAATTTTTTGGAGGAGAGTGTCTGGTTTTAGTATCAAGGTAATATTAACCTCATAAATAAGTTAAGATATGGTCACTCTGCTTCCATTTTTTGGAAGAGTTCTTGATAAATTGTTAATAATTCTTTAAATGTTTGGTAGATTCACCAATGAATCCTATCTGGTGAAGCTATCTAAATTACTAATTCAATCTCTGTATTTATTACATGTTTCTTAAAATTGTCTATTTATTCTTGAGTCAGTTTGGGCATTTTGTGTCTTTCTAAGAATTTTTTTATTTTATCTAAGTTATCTAACTTATTGCCATGCATCTGTTCATAGCATTCCCTTCCAATCCTTTTTATTTCTTTTGTTTTTTAAATTTTGTAATACATTTTATTAAATAAAAGTGTTCAAACTCTTAACATAGAAAAGAAATTTTTGAGATCAACATACAAATCACAAACTGGAGAAAATGCTGAATGAAATATCAATAAAGTCTTAATAATCTTTCAGACAAAGAACCCACAAAGTCACTGAGAAAAATACTAAGGCCTAGAGATAACAGACAATAAATCATTGCCCATTACCTACCAAATACAACAGATAAGTGGTGTTTTGTTTGTTTGGTTTTGTTGGTATAACTTACATATATATATATATATAAGTTCTGGGGTACATGTACTTCTCCTGAGAAGAAGTGCCTCTTTATTTCTTTAAGTTCACTAGTAATGTGAGGACACAGTTTTAATTGCCTACTTCGAGAGCACAATGTATTTAAAGTCTCATACTTTTTTGTTTAAAAAGTCATAGAATATATCTATTTTAATACAAAAATAATATTTAATATTATCTAACATTAAGCAAAATTGAAGTGCCAGGGAGAGTTCCCATATTTACATCCTTGTTTTACTACCCCATCCTCCAGCAAGGCCTGGGTCCCCCTATGTGAAATGCATCATGACAAGATAGATTCTCTTCAATCAGGATTTTCTAGCTCTTTCCAGGACAGCTTATCTGTCCCTAACTCTGCTAAGATCCTGAGTTGAATTACCAGGGCTCCACAGTAGACTCATAAACTGGAGAAACAGGACCAACGAGCTAACAGGTTTCATTATGTAGATTGATGAACTCACAAAACATGTACCTGCTCTCATAAGAGGTGGGGAAAGATTATGCTGTTAGTGGGTGTATATGTGTGTGGAGTGTATCTGTGTCCTATGATGGAGGCGGCAGTGCAGGAACACCTGTAACTGTCATCTCCTTTCATCTCTGGAATTACAACAAAAACTAAGGGATCTAAGTGAAGTATTTTCCTTTGAATAAACACCAGAAAGGAACATTTCTAACAGAGCTACGTTTCAGATTATTGACTTTAATGCAGGTCTTGTTTCTTTCAACTTCAGCAAATGAGGTCATAGCCAGTATTCAGATATTCCCTGTAGAAAAACACAAAGAAAAGAAAAATCCAACATTGAACTGTGTTTTTACAATAAACTGGTTATCTTTAGCCTGGACGGTTAAGTGGCATTCGCATAAAACTGATATAGAAGTGATATTTAATGGATACATTAGCTGTAATATTTCCTTCAAATCCTTAAAATTAAATATTCAAATTAATCACTCAACTTCAGTTCCTAGTAAAGATATTCATAATGAATGTGTGTTAAATTCATCATAATAAAAATATATTCAATTTGCCCTCTTTATTTTTCTTAGAAAAACTGTTCTTGAAAACCACCTGCTATTTAATCGTTGACAAATTTGGATCAGACATCATAAAACTGTGAGTACGGTGTGGCACATAACTCTGATTCCATTGCTGGGGCATGGGAGGAACAAGAAAACTGGGAGGCAGGAGGCTCTGTGTTCAGCTTGCTGCACTTGCTGGACAGAGCTCGAGCTGTTATTCCAGCTCTTGCTAATAGTGGACAACTGGAACCTGATTTGGATCCTTTGTCACTCTACGGAAAGGCTTCCCTTGAATTACAATATGACAACCTGGCTCAATTTCTCTCCAAGAGCCTTTCAGATGGAATTTCACAAACAATTCCAGCAACAAAATGGCCCTATCCTATTGGCTGAACTTGGTCGATTGACCCTTTCTCCTGAGCTCTCCGCCTCCCTGGATTCCCAGGCCACCTCTTCTCTCCCCACTTAGCTGGTTTCCTGGCTTCTCTCCACCTCCCCACTCCCAGCCCTTTCTCCTCACATCATCACTGTCTGCTTTTTCTTTTACTGTTGTTCTTTTTCTTGAGCTCAGGGCACTGAATCAAATAAGCCCTATTCCTCAGTTCATGGCACTCTCTCATCAATGATCCATACATGGCTGCCTTACATTTACTATTTTTTTACTTTGTTAACTCGAATACTGAAATAAGCTCCAGAACCCACCACCCAAAACAAAGTCTAGGACCTTGACAATAACTTCTTCTGTCCCTATGGACCATCCCCTTTATTCTCAGGCTTTTCCCACCCAAGTGAGCATCATCCTAAATTCCATGTTCATTCTTCTCCTGCTTTCTATAAAAAATTGTAGAGGTTTTCTATAGTTTTATTATGTATAAAATATATAAATATAAAGCATTTATCATCATAATACATGTTATTATAAACATTTCATAATTTATTATACATAAATTATATATGTTTGATTGCTTTTTGGTTTTAACTCTTGTGAACAGTGCTTCTAGGAACATCCTTTTTTTTTTAATTGTGAGATACATATGCTGAACGTGCAGGTTTGTTACATAGGTATACACGTGCCATGGTGGTTTGCTGCACCTATCAACCCATCATCTAAGCCCCAAATGCATTAGGTATTTGTCCTAATGCTTTCCCTCACATTTCTCCCCACCCCCCAACAGACCCTGGTGTGTGATGTTCCCTTCCCTGTGTCCATGTGTTCTCATTGTTCAACTCCCACTTATGAGTGAGAACATGCGGTGTTTGGTTTTCTGTTCCTGCCTTAGTTTGCTGAGGATGATGGTTTCCCGCTTCATCCATGTCCCTGCAAAGGACATGAACTCATTCTTTTTTGTGGCTGCATAGTATTTCCTGGTGTTTGTGTGTCACATTTTCTTTATTCAGGCTATGATTGATGGGCACTTGAGTTGGTTCCTAGGAACATTCTTACATGATTCCTCTTCAAG
Organism: Alouatta palliata; assembly: GCA_004027835.1. Lineage (NCBI taxonomy): Eukaryota > Metazoa > Chordata > Mammalia > Primates > Atelidae > Alouatta > Alouatta palliata. Next base: position 19,911 of record PVKV010026512.1, read on the forward strand.
GGGCCATTAGCCTTAGAGCAGAGATGTTCAAAGGACAGCACCGCCATCTACAACAGGGTAGCCTAGAGTCACGAAATTTTAAAGACAGAAGAAAGTTAAAATCATACAGGCAGGGAGATCGTCAGTGATCTGTCATGCTACCCACCTGCCTCTCCTAATAGTGATCTCTCTCTGTTATGGCAAACAACTATTCATAACCCCTGGGCTGTGTTTGGAAGGCAGGGACCCTTTATTCTTAGCTAGTGGCATTATTATTGCCACTGCCTCCTAACTGGACTCCAGGCCTACAAACTTGCCCATTGCCATGCAATTTCATAAACTACATTATAGCTAGAGTAGTATGGTTTAATGCAAACCTAACTATAGTACTCCCTTAATGTAAAGTTTTTCAAAGTCTTCAAATCCTCTGCAGGACTCCTAGCTCCACACACAAGGTTCATCAGTAACTGATTTCTGAGGACATTTCTAGACTCACCCCTTGCCACTCCATAGCACGCCACACTCCAAACCACTTGTGGTCTCTCAACGCAACAGGAGGTTTCTTACTCAGGATCTTTGTATGAGATGTTCACTCAGCTTGGCACATCCAAAACCTCTACCCCCTACTTCTACCCCAAACAAATATTATGGCCCCACTCCCACACACACAGGCAAACAGGCACATATACATCACACACACAAACATGTGCACACACACAGACGTGCACATATGCACACACACATACACATGCACATGAGCACATGCACGCTCTTACAGACATGTACATTCATGAGCACGCACATTCTCCTAATACCCTGTGCAAACCCTTAGTATGGCACTTACCTCATCTGTTTGTGATTGAATTATCCATTTACTTTTCTAAGTTGACAACTAGATGAAAATTCTTTTGAGGGCTAGGACTACATTTTATTCATCTTTGTATCTATCTGCAGGTACTTAGCAAAATGCTGACTCTATGTTTATGAAAGTACAAAAGAAAGTAAGAAAAAGAGGTAAGAATGGTTGGCAGAGGAAAGGAGAGAGCTTTGTATCTCCAGATCCAGATGCAATTCTTAAGCATAAAAAGTCTGCAATAAGTATTTGCTGAATTAATGAATTTTTTTAAAAAGTATGAATACAGATGAGCCATGACTAGACTGCTCTGAAGAAACCCATTTAAAATTATAAAGACAGGAAAAAAAAAAAAAAAACCTTTTTAGTCTATTCGGTGAATCTATTTATACACCTAATAGGAGCCTAGATCCGGAAATCAGACCAGCAAGCTGAAGTCCCAGAACTCAAAGGGGGCAGTACATGCAAGTGTCCAAAAGGGGGTGCCAGAGAGCAGCTCCCAAGGGCAGCGTGGTGGGAGTCACAGAGAAGTGGCCTGGGGTAATTGAGACACACCTTCCTCTTCTGTACCTTGCTATAGAGCGTTAAGTGTGAGAATCAGTGAAGCACGAGGATCAGAGAAAGGACAGACACAGTACTCATCACTGCAGATGCAAACTGTACAGCATGTGAACTGTACAAGAGATAAGCAGGCATAGGTGTAGAGAAGAAATGGGACCAGCGAGTCGCCAAAAGAGGGACCCACTCCTGAACACGTGGTGGGGATGGGAGGAATCACATTTTTCTTTCTAATAAAGAGACTAATTCTCTCTAGCATGAAGTGGGCCACTTTGAAGAATAAATGAACAAACGGCAGATGTCTGGTCCCCCCTTCGTGGTTCTGTCTACTGTGTGTTTTGTCCATAATTTCCCACTTTGTTTATTAGTTGTGAGCTGATAGAAATTTTTCCTCATTGGACATATTCTTCATACAGCTTGTTTTAAGCCATCAGACACAGCTCGAGATTGATGTAGATCCTGAAAATGACAACCTCATGATTTAGTTTTACTTGAATATCAGTCTTTCAATATTAAATGTATTTTCTAACCCAAAGGGCATCCTTTCTTATTATTTCACGACACTCAGTTCTCAATAATTCATGGACTAATTATGTAGCAATTACATTTCCTTCCCACAGGCAGAGCCATAAGATGTTAAAATAAAAAGGGGGGCAGCTGAGAACTCAGGGATACCCCAAGAACCTGAGTCATGCAGGGAGGAGCTACTTCAGGGGGAAGCTCAATCCCAGCCAGTGACCACAGCTGGGTCCCCCTCTGTGTGGCCCAAACTGCCACTGCTCTCCCCATTGCTGTAGCAAGCCTAACTCTGGTCTCTGGCTGTGTTCCTTCCTGGTATCTGTTTATGCTTCCCTCTAAATCACAAATTCTTGTGTCCTAAACCCAGGAGCTCTCCGAGATCAGGACAGGCATAAAGTACTAACAGTTTTATTTTTTTTAAAAAAAAAGCAAAACAGAACTGATAACAATTATGGTTTACCTTAAATGTAATTAATGGCTTTGAGAGAGGCATTAAAAACACAAGGCAGAGCCGCTACACTCTGTGGCTCATGCCTGTAATCTCAGCACTTTGAGGGGGGCCGAGGCAGGTGGATCACTTGAGGTCATGAGTTAGAGACCAGCCTAACCAACATGGTAAAGCTAAAAATATAAAAATTAGCCAAGCGTGGTAGTGGGCACCTGTAATCCCAGCTACTTGGGAGGCTGAGGCAGAAGAATCACTTGAATCCCAGAGGTGGAGGTTGTAATGAGCCAAGATCATGCCTCTGCACTCCAGTCTGGGCAACACAGTAATACTCCATTTCAAAAAAAAAAAAAAAAACAGGGCAATATAATTCTGTTATTCACAAGATAATTACAGGATTTATAGAAATGATTAAATTCATAGTACACTACAAAGGATGTGACCTAGAAACAGGATTAAAGGATTAAGTTATATGAAGAAGATCTTTCAGTTCTGTTGGAGGATCTCTGTGACTACAATTTATATATAAAACCTCCTTTGAAAGTAATGTCAAATGTCTAAATATGAACACTTTCAAGTGAAAAAGGCTCTATTCCCCTATCCCTGCCATAGGCTCTGTTGCTCTGCCGTCTGGTCATCCTTGCTCTCTTCTTTAGATTTATGATGGTAACGATGGTCATCATCATCAACTGTAATTCTACCATGATTCCAATTCAATCTGTCAATTAGCTGGCTATGCCAAAGTGTTGAAGCCTTCTCCTTCCTGCATGCTGCACTCCTATGCACTTCCGTTCCTGTAAAGGTAGTGAAAGAAAGTAAATTAAAATGGATAGATTCAACATTATGAAGTTTGAAAGTCACCACTCTGTTCTAACAGCAGGCAAAAAGCTTAACACACTGAAAAACCAACAACACTTCCTAGATTTTTAAGAGAAGTAAGCTCAGAGCTGGGCATGGTGGCTCGTACCTGTAATGCCAACACTTTGGCAGGCCAAGGCGGGTGGATCACTTGAGGCCAGGAGCTTAAGAACACCCTGGCCAACATAGTGAAAACCCATCTCTACCAAAAATATAAAAATTAGCTGGGGGTGGTGGTGCACCTCTGAAATCCCAGCTACTCTAGAAGCTGAGGCATGAGAATCTCTTGAACCCAGGAGGTGAAGCCTGGACGACAGAGTGAGACTCTGTCTCCAAAAAACAACAACAACAAAAAAAGAGAAGTAAGATTATTGGGCAAGCTGCTGCCTCCAAAACTGAAGAGAAATAGGTGGATACAGAGAATCACAGCTTTCCAGAGCAGAAACTGCCACAGGAGCCGATATCAAAGAAAGATAATCTGTACTGTAATAGACAAATTGCTGGAGCTAGATGTAGACAAGTCTGTGTTAAAAATTCCAGAAGAACCACGTCATGGGGGTGTGCCCACTCTTTTATGAGTTTTACCTTCAGGAGTTTCTCACAGTAGTTGTTAGAGACACATACAAAAAAAAAAGCCTATCATGTTTCTGGTGGTAGGAGTGAGGGAGCAGCGGAGAAAGGGGAAGGGAACCATTTTGAAATACACCAGAGCATTCTGTTCTTAAAAAGGTCTGCCCTGCAGAGAAACTAGTAATCAGAGCCTAAACTGTTGAGGTTTTATCAGAGCCTAACTGACATAGGGGAAGGGAAATACCCAACTCCAGCCACTGTAGACATCCTGTTCCTACAAGATGGGAGTAAAGAGCTGAGATACACTTGTGAAGTTCACAGTCCAGAGGCATGGATTCACTAAAAGACTGAGACCTAATCATAGAACTAACATGCTTTCCCTCCCTCTGTAAGTCCCCATCACACTGCTAACAATCTATTTATAGAAGTTCCTTTTACCAAATCCATCATGTCTGGCTAGCAAGAAAACATTACAAGGCATACTATAAGGCAAAAGACATAGTTTGAAAAGGTAGAACAAGCCTCAGAACTGGATGTGGTAATAATGTTGAAATTACCATGGTAATAACAAGAAATTTTAAAAATAACTATGACTCATATGCTAAGAGCTCTAATGGATAAAGTAGACAGCATGCAAGAACAGATGGGCAATGTAAGGAGGTGGAAGTCCTAACAAAGAATAATTTTTAAAAATGCTAGAGAGCAGAAACACTGTAATAGAAATGAAAAAGAGCCTATTAATAAGTGAGCTTATTAGTAGGCTGGAAACAGTTGAGGAAAGAATATCTGAGCCTGATGATATATCAATAGAAACTTCTAAAACTAAAAGGCAAAGAAAACAAAAACCGAAAAAACAAAAAAGAACAAAATATCCAAGGATTGTGGGACAACTACACAAGGTATAACTTATGCAGAATAGGAATACAAGGAGGATAATAAATGAAGAAAGGAACAGAAGAAATAGCTAAGACATTGACTAAGAAGTTCCTCTGAACTCATGTCAGACACCAAACCCAGATCCAAGAAACTCAGAGAACACAAGAGGGGAAAAAATCTTAGCTAGAGAAGAGCCAAGATAAGAATTACATTTGACTTTTTCTCAGAAACCGTGTGAGCAAGAAGAGAATGAAGTGAAATACTTTAAATGTTAAGAAAAAAAAAAAACCCAGTAACCTAGAATTCTATAACCTGCAAAACAGTCCTTCAACAGTAAAAGAAAAATAGACTTTCTTAGACAAACAAAAATTGAGAGAATTTGGGTGCCAATAGACTTGACTTGCAAGCAATGAGGAAATGTTAAAAGAAGTTCTTTAGAGAGCAGGGAAGTAACATAGGTCAAAAACTTGCATCTACATTTAAAAAAAGGGAGAGCATAAAAGAAGGAATCATTGAAGGTAAAATTTTAAACTTTTATGTGTCTTATTTTTAATTGATCTAATAAATAATGATTTGTTAAAAATACAAATAGCAAAAATGTATTTGATTATATACATATGTGTTTATGTACACATAAAATGAATGACTATTGATATAAAAGAGAGAAGAAAAGAATGACAATTTTTTGTTATTATATGATACACTACACATGAAGTGGCATAGTGTTATTTAAAAATGGGCTTAGATTAGTTGCAAATGTTTATTGCAAACTCTAGGGCAACCACTAAGAAAGGGAAAAATAAGTACAACTGATATGCCAATAAAAGAGAAAATTGAATCTCACAAAAAAATGCTCAATGAAAAGCACAAAAAAGTGGAAAAAGAGTAGAAAACAAAAATGAAAACAAAGAACAAGGGTAACAAATATGGTCGGTATTAACTATATCAGTAATCATTTTCACTGTCAATTGTTTAAATGCCCCAATTAAGAAACAGAAATTGTCAGAGTGGATCAAAAAATTAGACTCAATTATATGCTGTCTACAAGAAACTCACTTTAAATATAAAGATACATATAAATTAAAACGGGATAGAGAACACTATACCATGCTAACATTATCGAAAGAAATAGCAGCTGTATTAACTTGAAACACAGAACATACTTCAAAGCAAGAAAGGTTATCAAAGATAAAAGGATAAAAGTTACTTAATGACAAAGGGGTCAGTTCTCAAAGAAGACAAAAATTCTTAATATATATGCACCTAAAAACAGAGCATCAAAATATGTTAGGCAAAAATTGTTGGAGCAGCAAAGATAAATAGATTAATCCATTATTGTAGTTAGAGACCAGCAGCCCTCTATCAGAAATGGACAGATCCAGTCAACAGAAAATCAGTAAAGACATGTAGTAATCTTCCCTTATCTGTGAGAAATATGTTTCATGACCACCAGTGGATGCCTGAAACCATAAATAAAAGTGCCAAACCCTATGTATACTATGTTTTTTCCTACACAGCCATATCTACGACAAAGTTTAATTTATAAATTAGGCATGTACCCTTGTGCCCTGGAGCTGTTATCAAGCAGAATAAGGGTTACTTGAACATAAGCACTGTGAGATGGTGACAATCAATCTGATAACTGAGAACTAACAAGTAGGTAGTGTATACAGCATAGATATGCTGAACAAAGGAACAATTCACACCCCAGGTAAGGTGGAGTGGGATGGTGCAAGATTTCGTCATACTACTGAAAACAGCATGCAATTTAAAATTTATGAGTTGTTTTCTTTCTGAAATTTTTTATTTAATATTTTTGAACTACAGTTGACCACAAATAACTGAAATCATGGAGACCAAAACTTCAGATAAGGGGAGACTACTATAGTTGAATTCAACAACACTATCAATCAACCAGATATAATTGACATCTAAGGATTGTTTTATCCAACAACAGCAGAACGTTCTTTTCAAGTTCACATAAAACGTTCACCAAGATACATTACATTCTGAGACATAGAACTCATTTTAATTTAAATAAATAGAAATTATACAATGTCTGCTGTCAGACAACAATGGTATTAAACTAGAAATAAACAAAAGAAAGATAACTAGAAATCACAAAATATATGGAGATTAAACACTTCTAAATAACATATGGACCTAAGAAGAAATCTCAAAAGAAAGTTCAAGATATTTTGAACTAAATAAAATTGAAAATCAAGCTTATTAAAATTCATGTGATGAAGTAAAAGCAGTGCTTAGAGAGAAATTTATAGCAGTGAATGACTATATTAGAAAAAAAGAAAAATCTAAAATGAGTCATCTAAACTTCTACCTTAAGAAACTAAAAAAAGAAGAGCAAAGTAAATCCAAAGTAAATAGAAGATAAATAATAAACATTTGAGCAGAAAACAAGGAAATTGAAAATAGAAAATCAATAGAGAAAACTAAACCACAAGCTAGGTTTTTGGAAATATTAATAAAATTGATGAGCTCTAGCCAGACTAGGGAAAAGAGAGATAACACAAACTACTGATATCAGAAATGAAAGAGAGGACATCACTACAAATCTCATGGACATTAAAACAATAATCAAGAAATACTATGAATAATTCTATGCCAACAAATTTGATAATCTAGAGGAAATGGGCCAATTCCTTGAAAGACACAAACTGCCGAAACACACAGGAAGAAATAGGCAATCTGAAAAACCTGTATCTATTAAAGAAATGGGATCAATATTTAATAATCTTCCAAAATAAAAAACATGAGGCCCTGATAGATTCACTATTTGGTAGATTCTACCAAATATTCAGGAAATAAAGTATACCAAGTCTCTATAATCTATTTCAGAAGATAGAAGCTACGAGAATACTTCCTAAGTCATTTTATGAGATCGGCATCATCCTAATACCAAAACCAGACAGAGACATTACAAGAAAAGTAAACTACAGACCAATATTTCTCATGAATATGGATTTAAAAATCCTCAGCAAAATATTAGCTAATCAAATAAAAAATGTATTAAAAGAATTATACACTACAACTAGTGAGATTTATCCTAAATATACAAGACTGGTTCAACATTCAAAAATCAAATATTGAGGCCGGGCGCGGTGGCTCACGCCTGTAATCCCAGCACTTTGGGAGGCCGAGGCGGGTGGATCACGAGGTCAAGAGATCGAGACCATCCTGGTCAACATGGTGAAACCCCGTCTCTACTAAAAATACAAAAATTAGCTGGGCATGGTGGCACGTGCCTGTAATCCCAGCTACTCAGGAGGCTGAGGCAGGAGAATTGCT
>PVKV010026513.1:0-27682 GCA_004027835.1 Alouatta palliata
CTGTTTCTGTTTCCCACTAATCTCTTTCTTACTGTCCATGTTGGGGTGGAAGAGGAACCACGACAGGCTGCATGTCCAGGATCTGAACAGCCTGCTTCAATCTGTTTTGGACAAATTGGAATCCCTGCAGGAGGTGTGAACTGATGAGTAAGGCAGGCAGCAGTGTCCACACACCCTGTTCCTGGTGGGGACTGGGAGCATCTCCTGCCATGTCTGTGCTTCTCCATGGTCCCAGCTTCCATAGGGCGGCCCCTGGTGCCGGTTCCAGGAGCATCCACCCTCTCTATGTGGATCGAGCCTGGTGGTGGCCTCCGCATCCCACCCTTGCTGATCTCGGGATAGTCAACCTTCTCCTGGTGTGGTTTCTTTAATTAATTATTTTGGAGACAGAGTCTCACTCTTTCGCCCACCAGGAGTGTAGTGGTGTGGTCTAGGCTCACTGCAACCTCTGTCTCCCAGGTTTAAGTCATTCTCCTGCCGCAGCCTCCCAAGTCGCTAGGATGACACCCTCCCGCCACCACGCCCGGATCTCCTTGTCAGTTTCCTCACATGTCCTTGGCCCTGGGTTCCTGGGTGTCTCCTGTTGCTGCTGTAGAAAATTATCACAATATGGCCACAGGAGAGAACACACTGAGCCCTTCCACTTCTGCAGACAGAAATCGGACCCAGTTCTCCCTGGGCTAAAATCTGGGCATCTGCAGGGCTGTGCCCCTCTGGAGACTCAGGGGAGAATCAGTTCCCTTGTCTTCTCCAGCCCCTAGAGGCACCTGCATTCATGACTCCTGGCCTTCCTCCACCTTCAGAGCCCACAGTGGCTGGTGGAGTCTCCCTCCCACTACACTGCTCTCATCCCCACTCCCCTGTTCCTCCTCCTGTCATGCGGACACTTGTGATGACACTGAGCCCAGCTGGACAGTCCAGGCAGTCTCCCCATCTCAAGGTCAACTCCTCAACAACCTGAGCTCCATCTTCCCCCTTCAGTCCCCTGCCCTGTAACAGAAACAGTCACAGGCTCCAGGGATGAGAATGTGGCCATCATTGGGGACAGTTATTCTTCCCACCACAGCACCCACTTCCCTGTATTCAATTCCCTTCTCCCCAAACACAGTCAGGGCCTGGGTGATCGGACCCTGACGGACACCCCACCAGAAGCTCTGGGATTCAGGAGGTGGGACAGTGAGAAGCCCAGACAGGAGCCCTCTGACCTGTGACCATGATCACCAGGGGGTTGCTGGGTGCCGTCCGTCTAGTGCGGGAGTGCGGGTGAAAACCCCGACATCTGTAGGTTCCTGCGTGTGCTGGGGTCACAGGGCCCATGAGGAAACTCTCCTGAAATATTCTGCTCTGGAGGAATGGAATGTCGATTCTGTCTTCTTTGTACAGGGTGAATTTGTTAAACCCACCAGCATAGTGACAACGAAGAGTCACGTGTCCTCCTCGAGACACCACAGCGCTGGGCCTGGCAGACAGGAAGGGCTTGTCCTGACCACCTGGGGGAGAAGGAGGCACTTCCTTAGAGAGGAAGATGTGGAGCTGCCCCTCCCTCCCTGTGCACAGAGGTTCTCCCCCGATCCACATTCCTGAGGCTTCTACCACACCTGGGTGCCCAGAGGTACAGGAAGGACCCATCCTGTACATTCATAGCATCTCCCTACAACAAACATGTAAGCTGAGAACTTTCAGCAAGTGCTGAATGAGCGATTCTTACTAGATTTTAATACTGCAAAATTGCTTACATAAAACACAAAGTAGACATGGGCTAGAGGGCATGTCCTTTGTGAATGGAGTATCAGCCAGTGCGTGAACCACAATAAAGAACTGTGCCCCCATCAGAGGATTTAGAATGTGAAGCTCATGGCTGTGGTTCCCCCATCTCTTCTGGTAGAATGACAGCAGCCACACGGCAGCCCCTACCGTCATGGAAACGCTGGAGGGTGTGAGTTACACCTTTGTCCTCAGAGGGTCGGCCTTTCCTAGCACTGCTTCCCTCCCTTCCTCTGCCAGTGACACCACTTCCCCCCAGCACAACCCAGCTTGGAGCACCGCAATCCCACCCCAGTCCCCACAGAACTTGACTCAGCCAAGGGAAGGAAAGGCTGGGAAGGGCTGGGTCAGAACTGTGGGCCGAGAATCCCGGGGTCCCCTCTTCCTAGTTTATGGGAGACTCCCCGACAGGATTTTTCTTCTGTTACAGGAAATTCCCTTATATGGGAAGATGACACCCTAAGATTTGGGGAAGGACTCACCCTCATGTGGCCAGGCTCCCTGAAGCAAGAAGAAACCTGGAAAGAAAGATCATGGTGGACGATCCCTCTACACACAAATCTGGCCTGCCCTGCTGCCCCGAATGGGCTGTGCACCTTGGCACCCAGGCCCTTTTTAGGCTGAAGGTGAACTCAGCCTCATTGCTCATCTGACCCCAGACAACAGGGCTCTTGGATGTGCAGAGGCCCAGCTCCAGGCCCAGGTCTATACCTCGAGGCTCTTATCTCCACTAGAGGTGATATCTCCACCCCAGGCTTGTAGTTCTACTCCAGGCCTATATTCCTTCCCCAGGCCCATATCTTCACTCCAGGCCCATATCCCCACCCAAGGCCCATATCTCCACTCTAGGCCCATATCTCTACCCCAGGCCCATATCCCCACTCCAGGCTCATATCTACACTCCAGGCCCATATCCCCACTCTAGGCCAAAATCTCTACTCCAGGCCCATATCCCCACCCCATGCCTATATCTCCACTCCAGGCCAAATCTCCACCCCAGGTCCATATCCCCATTCTAGTGTCATATCTCCACCCCATGCCCATATCTCCACTCCAGTCCCATATCCCCACCCCAGTCCCATATCCCCACTCCAGGCCCATATCCCCACGCCAGTCACATATCTCCACCCCAGGCCCAGATCTTCACTCCAGGCCCATATCTCCACCCCAGCGCTCCCTCCCTCCATCCCCTCCAGGACTCACCGACACACGCCAGGCTGACGACGGTGAGCGACATGGTGCTGCTGTGCAGACCGGCGGCCGCGCCCCAGCTCCCTTCAGCAGCGCACAGGATGTTGCTTGGCGCCCCGCCCGTGCAGTTGACATGCTGACCACATCATGGGACGGTGACGTAGGCAGGCCCTTTCCACCTCGCATGAGGCCCAGTGGGTGTTCGGTCAAGAGAGGAACATGGCTTCCTGGAAATTGTCCTCACTACAATTGTCACCTTGCCTCCTTCACCATGACCAACTCAAAACACATCTCCGATCCAATCTCTTACACATGACGTGATCGAATTCTGTGCTGATATTAAAGACTTCTGATGCATTTTTGTACCTGAGATCCAAACTCTTACATGTGTAGTATGCAAAATACCTAATCGGTATCATTAGCATTATTAGAGTAATTGTGACAAAAAATCACTAGATTTTGCAGTTTTATCTAGAAGTTGTCTCATAACCCAAATCCAGAGTCCAAACTTATGGTTCTCTCTCTCTCTTTCTCTCATTTTAAATTTTACAGGAATATCCAGTAACATAATGCTATAGAAAATCAAGTTACCCCCAGCACTTCAGGAGGCTGAGGTGGGTGGATCACCTGAGATCTGCGGCTCAAGACCAGTCTGGCCAGTATGGTGAAATCTTGTTTCTACTGGAAAAAAAAAAAAAATAGCCAGGCATGGTGGCGGGCACCTGTAATCCCCGCTAGTTGGGAGGCTGAGGCACAAGAATCGCTTGGACCTAGGAGGCAGAGGTGGCAGTGAGCCGAGATCGCACCACTGCACTCCAGCATGGGTCAGAGAGGGAGAGTCTGTCTCAAAAAAAAAAAAAAAAAAAGGAAACCAAATGGCCTCTAATAACAAATTAGAGGACTCAGGCTACCAAATTACAAGGGGTTGTATAAAGTTACATGAAGTGCGGCATCCTCACGAGAGTGGACACAGACACTGAGCAGAACAGTGTGTAAAACACACCCGTGCACACACAGTCCCTTTAGAGTTGACAACGGCTGCCATGTGGATTAAGGCGGAATAGAATGTCTTCTCAATAAATAACACTGGACCAAAGAGTTACTTGTCTGAAAAAATAAATGTAAACGTATTCTGACCTTATGAAAACACTGCTTTTTTAAATTATAAATATTTTATGATTTATTTTTTAAATTGACAAATAAACATTATATACAGTCGCCCTTGACTCTTCCGGGTGATTGGTTCCAGGATCCTCACTCAGATGCGAAAATCTGCAGGTGCTCCAGCCTCTTACATGAAATGGCTGAGTGAGTGCATGTGACCCTGCACACCCTCCTGTACACGGCAGGTCCTCTCTAGATGACTTATCATTCCTGATACCGCCTACGCACAGCTTCACTTGGGTCCATTCAACATAGTTTTGCTTTTTGGAACTTTGTGGATTTTCCTCTCTGAATATTTTTGATTTATAGTTGGTTTGACACACAGCTGCAAACCGCACACATATGGAGGACGGACTGTATATTTATAGTGTGAAAGATGACGTTTTGATAAATGTCCTCGTGGAGATGAGAGTAACAAGGGCGATGACCATGCAAATGTTTCATCTTGGAATTACTCTGTAAGCTTTCCAGGTCTGCAGAGAGTAAGAATAGCACTTCTCCATCTGATTCACGATCCTTGGAATCTCCTATGTGCTGCCTCTTTGGATGGAAATTGGAGTCCCAGGGACAAACCAGGCTCCAGCTGCTTCCAGAAGCTCCCAGTCCAGGGACGAGAACCCCATGGAGAACATATGGGGTTATATGGACAGAGTAATGGTAACACCAAAAGTTTAGGCAAAAAAAGAGTCACATTACCTAACCCAGGAGGGCAGATGTGTTTATTTGAAGAGAACTACATCGAAATTATATATCAAAAAAACTTAAAATTTTTACTGATGACAGAAGGCTGCAAAATAGTCTGAGGGAAGGTGGAACAGCCTGAGGGAAGGTGGAACAGCACGTGTCTAAGTGCTGTGTTAAGCGGGAGCCTCTTGCATGACTGGACTTGTGAGTTCCTCAGTGTGACTGCAGCCTCAAGTAGGACCAGGAAGTAAGCCAGTTAGGTTGGAGAGGTGGGCAGGGTCAAGTGAAACGGGAATTGTGTGTTAAGCAAAGGAGTGTGTTTTCTCTCCAGCAGGCAGTGGGGACTGCAGACATTTGTAAGCGAGAGAGAGCCACGTTCAGATTCATGGTGTGAGGAAGAGCGATCTCCTGAGACGCAGACTCACGCCCTCAGATTCCAGCTGCTGTTACATTGGAGCTGGCAAGCCGGGTTTGAGACAGAGCTATTATCTCCCTAGAGGACCCCCTCAAGGCCTGTCTGAGGTGCTCATGGAGACAATTTTGAATTCGGGATCTGCTTTTGGGAGTTCCATGTACACACTGGTTTCTCTTGGGGGTCTCTTGAGCCTCTGAGAAGGGTGAGTGATTTTTCTCTGTGTGAAAACGCAGTGATCCAGCTTTGTGAATGTCACCTCCTGATGGTCTTGTTCATGAGAGTCCTGGAGAGAGGGAAATGTTGAGTGAGGGAGGGGCTCTCATTCTTCGGGACTATTAGCGAATAAGGTTCCATCCCCGAGGCTGGGACGAGGGGACCTACCTCCCTGTTCACTGTTCTGTCCGCCCCAGGCTCTTGGTCCATTACTGCAGCATCTGTAGGAGATGGAAGTCATCAAAATACCTGGGAGGGCCCTTCTGGGTCCTCATTTCATGTGCAGACACCAACACACAGGGGGACGCCATGGGTGCCTGAGTCCCTCAGCTGCCAACAGCCAGACTCAGACATTCTATCGGAGTGTAAGAACCCCTCCCATGAATAGCTCGCAATTCCCTTCCCACTGATTCTGTCTCCCACTTTCTGCCTGTCATGAAACCTTCTCCTGGATGTCAGTGGCTGCAGGGATGAGAGGATACAGTTCAGAATCAGGCAATGGTCTGTAGCTGAGGGCAGGGGCAGGGTGTCTGGTGCTCTTTCTAGGAAGCCCTGTCTCTGGGGCTCCTGCCTTTGGCCAGGGACCATCCTGCCAGTGAAAAACACACACCTGCATGCTCCATCCTGCTTCCGCACATGGCCCTGAGGTCTCTGGACTCTGCTCTGTGAGACTTATTCTTTTGTGAGAACACCAGAGATGAAGGAGAAGGAAGAGGAGGATGGTGAAGGGGATGATGACCACTGAGCACCGAATCAGAACGTGCAGGTGTCTCTGGATACCTGGAGGAAGATGGGAATCCAATAAGAAGCTGACCACAACAGTTCCTCTTCATGGATTGTCTCTCATCCCTTGATTGCCAGGTAACCACATACAACGTCTCTTTAGGACAAGTTCCCTGATGACGGTGACCCAGCTTTCTTCTGCTTTTTCCGCTATAGTTCTCAAAATTATCAGAGAACGTGCTGGGATACCACTGCTATAGTTTGGAAGTTTGACCCCTCCAAACCTCACATTGAAATTTAACCCACAGTTTGGGAGTTTGGACCTATTGGGAGGTGCCTGTGTCATGGGGGTGGAGCCATGATGAATAGACTAATGCTGTCCCCACAAGACAGGGTTAGGAAGTTCTCCCTTTATTAGTTCCTGGAGAGCTAGTTTTTAAAAAGAGCTTGGAAGCTCCATCACACTCCCTTACTCCCTCTCTTGCCATGTGATCTCTATGGTCTCTGTACACAGAGACCCCCCTTCCCTTCTGCCAGAGTGGGAGCAGCCTGAGGTCATCACAAGGAGCAGATGCTGGTGCCATGCTTCTAGTACAGCCTACACAACTGTGGGCCAAGCAATTTTCTTTCCCTTAGAAGTTACCCAGGCTCAGGTGTTGTTTGATAGGAACAGAAATGGACTAAGACATCAACGTCCTGAGATCAGGAGGAACGTCCCAGAACAGCCTGGGCTCTCCTCCTGCTCCTCCTAGAGGAGGGTGTGATGCGGGGCTTTAGGTCAGTGCTTCCTGTGGCTCCAGGGTGCAAAACCCAGGCCAGGCTGCTTTTTGGTTCCTGCAGCTACACTGCAAATGGGGTGACTCGGTGTGTCCTGGGCAGCTTTTCTGAGCCTCGGCGGATTGGCTCACCCTGAAAGGAAGGCTTCTGTTGTCATTTGCTGATTATCCATAAGTAATAAATCTGCTTTCTGTAATTTATTGTGTGTGTGTTCTCTCTTCCTGGAGTGACTGTAAGTGACAGAAATTGGCATAACCCCACTGCATTTTTTCTCTGAAGGATGTCACATTCACACTCATCCTTCTTGTCTAGAGGTCTCAGCTGCACAAAATTAGAGAGTGAGAGACTTCACTGAGCCTCGTGTTGGCCCCAGATCCCTTGCACTGTTGTAGTGTCTGGGGATCAGAGATGGTAGAAGACAGGCCCTCAACCACAGAGCTGGGAGGTGCTGAACCAACACTTGAATCCAAGGCTTCCACTTCCCCAGGTTTCCTAAAGCAGAGATAAGAGGGGTCCTTTACTCACCAGTTTTGGAGCTTGGTTCTGTGGGTGAAGGCCAACTGCTTGAAGGGTTTCCTAGAACACGCAACAGGAGAGAGGTATAGAAATGAGGATGCCTGTCTTCTACTAAGTGGAAATCTTTGAGGTTGGTTCATGGCCAACACTCTGTTATCTAATGTTGGGCCCTGGGAGTCCTGGCATCCCCTTCTCCATAATCATTGTACCTGATGCTCACTGTCCTGAGACTTTGAGGTATAAAGAGAAAACAGGAGCTGGAGGCATCACACTCTCTGACCTAAAAACATGTTATAAAGCCGTAGTAAGCAAAACAGCATGATATTGGCATAAAGAAAGGCTCATACAACAGCGGGGCAGAATGAAGAACACAGATATAATTCACACGTTTACATCCAATGAACTTTGATGATTGTTGGGGCCAAGAACCTACAACCAGGAAGAGACAGTCTTTTCAATGAGTGGTGCAGGGAAAACTGGATATCTACAGAAGGAAGGATGAAACTGCACCTCTACCTCTCAGCATACACAAAAATCCAATGAAAATGAACGAAAGACGGAAGGCCCAAACCCATACAACATCTAAAAGAAAACACTAGGGAAACACTCCAGGACTTTTGTCTGAGGAAAGACATTTTGTTTAAAACCCCCAAAACACAAGACATCAAAACAAAAATAGACCCATCAGGATTCCATCGAACTAAGCAGCTTCTGCATCACAAAGGAAGCAACCCATCGCAAAGTGAAGGGACGAGTCACAGGACGGGAGAAAATATTTGCAAAGTATTCATCTGAGAGGGGATTCATAACTAAAATATATAAGAAGCTCAAACACTTCAATTTAAGAAAATAATTTTTAAAATTAGTAAATGTTCCAAACAGGTATTTTTTTCTTATTATACTTTAAGTTCTCCCCACCCCCTGCTATCCCTCTCTGAAAAGATATTTTTTAACAAACAAAATATACAAATGGCTATCACATATATGAAAAAGTGCTCAGTATCACTGATCACTCAAAGTGAAATCACAGTGAGCTCTCTTCTCAACCAGTTAAAACGGCTTTTATCTGAAAGATGAACAAGAAGCAAATGCTGGAAAGGTGAGAGAGAAAGAAGAACCCTTGCACACTGTTGACAGGAATGTAAATTAGTATAGCCATTGCGAAGGAGAAGAACATCGACGTTCCTCAAAAAATAAAAAGAGATCGGCACTGTGGCTCATGCGTGTAATCCCAGCACTTTGGGAGGCCAAGGTGGGTGGATCACCTGAGGTCAGGAGTTGGAGACCATCCTGGTCAACATACCGAAACCGCATCTCTACTGAAAATACAGAAATTAGCCAGGCCTGGTGGTGGACACCTGTTATCCCAGCTACTCGGGAGCCTGAGGCTGGAGAATTGCTCGAATCCTGGAGGTGGAGGTTCCAGTGAGCCCAGATGGTACCACTGCACTCCAGCCTGGGCGACAAGAGCAGAACTCCGTCTCAAAAAAAAGGAAAGAAAAATGTTTTTCCATTCTGTTTGTTGCCGGTTCACTCTATTGATAGCTTCTTTTGCTGTACGGAAGCTCTTAAGTTTAATTAGATCCCATTTGTCTCTTTTAGCTTTTGTTTGACAAAAGAACAGAAAACCAAACTCTACATGTTCTCACTCATAAGTGGGTGTTGAACAATGAGAACACATGGACACAGGGAGGGGACCATCACACACCGGGGCCTGTTGGGTGGTGGGGGGGCTAGAGAAGGGTTAGCAGGGGGTGGGGAGACTGAGGAGGGATGACATTAGGAGAAACACCTAATGTAGATGACGGGGGATGGATCCAACAAGCCACCATGGCACGTGTATACCTACGTAACAACCCTGCATGATCTGCACATGTACCCCAGAACTTCAAGTATATACACATAAAAAGAAACCTAAACACAGAACTTCCACAGGATCCAGCATTCCACTACTGGGTGTAGACCCAAGGGAAAGGACATCAGTGTATTGAAGTGACATGTGCACTCCCATGACTCTTCAGCACTGTTCACAGCAGCCAAGACGTGGCGTCCACAACCTGCTCATCAGTGGATGAGTGGATACAGAGAACGCAGCACACACACAATGGAGACCACGCCTCCTTAAACACAGTAACATCCTGTCACTTCCAGCCACAGGGATAGAACTGGGGGGCATTACAAAGATTGCCATTTCTCACCCATATGCAGGAGCTAACAGGTGGACCTTGTGAGAATGGAGGCTACCAGAGGCCAGGAAGGGAACGGTGGATGGTAACAACAAAAAGAACATATTTGTTTGTCTATTTATTTAGAGACAGAAGCGCTCTCTGTTGCCCAGGCTGCAGTGCAGTGGCATGACCTCAGCTCACTGTAACCTCCGCCTCCTGGGCTTAAGCAATTCTCCAGCCTCAGTCTCCCAAGCAGCTGGGATTACAGGCACGTGTCACCATGCCTGGCCGATTTTGTTGTTGTTGATGTTGTTTTAGTTATGATGGGTTTTCCCCACGTTGGCCAGGGTGGTCTTGAGCACCTTATCTTAAATGATACACCTGCTTTGGCCTCTCAAAGTGCTGAGATTATAGGCATGAGCCCACACCTGGCATATAAAGGTATTTATAACCACTAGATTTTACACTTAAAAGTGGTAAAGGTGGGCAAGGTGCAGTGGTTTACACCTATAATTCCAGCACTTTGGGAGGCTAAGGCGGATGAATCCCGAGGTCAAGAGATCGAGACCACCCTGGCCAACATGGTGAAACCCCGTCTCTACTAAAAATACAAAAATTAGCTGGGCATGGTGGCGTGCACCTGTAATCCCAGCCACTTGGGAGGCTGAGGCAGAAGATTTGCTTCAGCCCGGGAGGCGGAGGTTGCAATGAGCCGAGATGGTGCCACTGCACTCCAGCCTGGCACCTGGCAACAGAGTGAGACTCTGTCTCAAAAAAAAAAAAAAAAAAAGGTAAAAGTGGTAAATTATATAGGTAGTTTTAACCTTAATCAATGTTTTTTCAATCATAAAGGAAAGGGCGTGGGGGTTGCTGGTGATGACATCTCTCTGTGGGTGAGAGGCCAGGATGGACTTCTGGGAAATGCATGAGGTTGAGGGACTGAGGGAGCCTCTGATCTCCCCAAATTGAGCCCCGTCTCCGCTCCTCTGGGCCTGTCCTGACCGCTTTCTCCATCTGCCTGGGTGCCCGGAGCCCTGAACGCGGGCCTCCATGCAGGCCGTGGAGGAGGGTTTGGAGGTGCCCTGTGTGCCATCCTGCGCCCTGACCCCGCCCTCACGCCCAGGTTTCATCTTCTCTCTGCACCTGTCCATGCTTCCCTCCATCATGAGCAGGAAGCTCCTCAGCTATGGCTCCAGGATCATCAGACATGGGACAGGTATGGGGTTTCCTCACCTGTGACAGAAATGGACAGTGGGTCACTTGGGGCTGACCAATGGTAGGGAGAGACACGGTAAGAGCCAAAGCAACTGTAGGTCCCTCCGTGGGTGGCAGGGCCCAGAGGGAAGTGGGCCTGGAATGTTCCATTGGCGCTGGGCACTGCAGGGAGCCTGAGGTCAGGGGCCTCCCCTGCCTTGGATAGATGGTACAGGTCAAACAAGCTCCGGGAGCTGCAGGACAAGGTCACATTCTCTCCTGCCCGAACCCTGGGGCCCGGCTGGGCTGAGAGAGAAGGTTTCCCGTATCGACCTGGAAGGAGAAGAGGCAGTTTACTCAGGAGGCTCTTCCTTGTCACAGCTCCCTTCACACCTGAGCTGAGAACTCACTGCCCTGCTCTATGAGCTAATGCTCTCTCTCACCCTCCACCCCGTCTCTCTTCATGTCTGTTTTCTGCTTCTATCTTCCCTGTCTCTCTAGGTCTCTCCCCTCACTTCCCCACCCCAGGTATGTTTTCCGTTTTCGTATTGTTTTATTCTCTCTGACTCTACTTGGATTGGTTGATCTTTTCCTTTAATTCTGAGTCTCTCACTTTCTGTCTTGTTCATAACTTTCTGCTTATTTCTATCTATTATGTATGTCTCTACTTCTGTATTTGGTGTCTATAAATTATCTATCTATCATCTATATCTATGGATCATCTCTCTCTCTATTATCTCTCTATCTTCAACATCATCATCTCTCTGTATCATCTGTCAATCAATCATCTATGTATCCATAACCTATCTATGATCTATCATCTGCCTATTTATCATCTATCTATCTCAATCTCTCCATCTATCATCTGTCTCTCCACCTCCTTGTCTTTCTCTCCTTTTCGGTCTCTCTAGTTCTCTCTGGAATCTCTGCGGTCCGTCCCACATCTCCATCTTTCTCTCTCCTTGTGCCCCTCCCACAGGGCCCTGATTTTAGGGCTTTGCTCAGCTCCCTTCCATCATTCCCTCCACTTCTCTGCCCTCTTTTCTCTCTCTTTATGTGTCTATGAGTCTCTCAATTCCCTTCCCCTGGCTCACTGTGTGTGTGTTTATGTCTTTGCATTTCGATGTCTCTTATTTCTGTCTCTCAGTTATCATATAATATGTGGGGTTATTTGGAATATGAGCCTCAGAATCCAGTCTGGGGACCCCAAGTACACACAGCACACAGGGGTTGGTGTTCTGGGGCCATGGTATCCTGGGATGATTACGGCTCCCCTGCACGGAAGGCATAGGTGTCAGAATAAACACGGCATCTGTAGGTGCCACAAGGCCTGAGGCCAGAGGGCCCAACTCAGGTCAGAAATCTGGGTGTCTTTGGGTTCTCCTGGTAGAAAACACTTTATGTAGGAAATGCAGAAATAAAACTTCTACCCTGTGCCAGGTGTCTGAACAAAGCCGGCATGGAAGGACACCTCTCTCTGGGACATGTCTGTCTCCCTGTGTGTCCCCTTTACCTCTTTCTCTCCTTTCTCACTCCCTGTAGGGCCCCCATGTCTGTCCTCTGTTATGACGTGTGGTCTGTACCTGTGTCTCCTGTTTCTTTGTCTCTGTTGGTACAGACCTCACCAAGTCAGTTTCTCTCCATAAGAACCCCACGCTCATCTTCTTCATGAGCACCCGGGGCTTTCAACTCCTGGATCATCCATTCTATGTCCCAGTGACAATGAGAAGAATGTCTGCACACTCTCACCTGTGATCACGATGTCCAGGGGGTCACTGGGAGCCGACCACTGATAGGGGGAGTGAGTGACAGAGCCGTAGCGTCTGTAGGTTCCTGTAAGGACAGTCGTCATGGGATCCATGGAGAAGTTGGCCTGGGAGCCCCCATCACGGGGCTCTGCATTGAGGTGAAAGAGGTCCTCAGTGATACCCTTTCTGTGCAGAAGGAAGCGCCCAGACATGACATCTGACCAACACTGCAGGATGACCATCTCTCCTGATTTCACCAGGGGACTTGGCAGGGCCAGGAGTGAAGGTTTTCTGCTGAATCCTAAGAAAAGAGATTGTGAGTTTAGAAGGCGTCTCCCTTTCTCATCCCATCCGTGGGATCTGGAATGAGTGAGGCTTCCCCTCCCCAGTGTCTAACTCTCTCCTCCCTCTCTGTGTCTCTGTGCTCTTTTCTGTGCCCATCAGCCTTGGTCCCTCCATCTGTCTACCTCCCTCTTCTCTGTCTCTCTGTCTCTAGTAGCCCCTGACTCCCTTCCCACTGGGCTCAGCCTCATCCCTTGGGCTGCTGCTTCTGTTTCCCACTAATCTCTTTCTTACTGTCCATGTTGGGGTGGAAGAGGAACCACGACAGGCTGCACGTCCAGGATCTGAACAGCCTGCTTCAATCTGTTTGGGACAAATTGGAATCCCTGGCAGGAGGTGTGAACTGACGAGTAAGGCAGGCAGCAGTGTCCACACACCCTGTTCCTGGTGGGGACTGGGAGCCTCTCCTGCCATGTCTGTGCTTCTCCATGGTCCCAGCTTCCATAGGGCGGCCCCTGGTGCTGGTTCTAGGACCATCCACCCTCCCTATGTGGATCGAACCTGGTGGTGGCCTCCGCATCCCACCCTTGCTCATCTCGGGGTAGCCAACCTTCTCCTGGTGTGGTTTAATTCATTATTTTGGAGACAGAGTCTCACTCTTTCGCCCAGGCAGGAGTGTAGTGGTGTGGTCTAGGCTCACAGCAACCTCTGCCTCCCAGGTTTAAGTCATTCTCCGGCAGCAGCGTCCCGAGTCGCTAGGATGACACCCTCCCACCACCACGCCCGGATATCCTTGTCAGTTTCCTCACGTGTCCTTGGCCCTGGGTTCCTGGGTGTCTCCTGTTGCTGCTGTGGAAAATTATCACAATATGGCCACAGGAGAGAACACACTGAGCCCTTCCACTTCTGGAGACCGAAATCGGACCCAGTTCTCGCTGGGCTAAAATCTGGGCATCTGCAGGGCTGCGTTCCCTCTGGAGACTCAGGGGAGAATCAGTTCCCTTGTCTTCTCCAGCCCCTAGAGGCACCTGCATTCATGGCTCCTGGCCTTCCTCCACCTTCAGAGCCCACAGTGGCTGGTGGAGTCTCCCTCCCACTACGCTGCTCTCATCCCCACTCCCCTCTTCCTCCTCCTCTCATGCGGACACCTGTGATGACACTGAGCCCAGCTGGACAGTCCAGGCAGTCTCCCCATCTCAAGGTCAATGCCTCAACAACCTGAGCTCCATCTTCCCCCTTCAGTCCCCTGCCCTGTAACAGAAACAATCACAGGCTCCAGGGATGAGAACGTGGCCATCATTGGGGACAGTTATTCTTCTCACCACAGCACCCACTTCCCTGTATTCAATCCCCTTTACCCCAAACACAGTCAGGCCCTGGATGATCGGACCCTGATGGACACCCCACCAGAAGCTCTGGGATTCAGGAGGTGGGACAGTGAGAAGCCCAGACAGAAACCCTCTGACCTGTGACCATGATCACCAGGGGGTTGCTAGGTGCTGTCCGTCCAGTGGGGGAGTGTGGATGAAAACCCCGACATCTGTAGGTCCCTGCTTGTGCTGCAGTCACAGGGCCCATGAGGAAGCTCTCTTGGAATATTCTGCCTTGGAGGTTGGGAACGTGGAATCTCTCTTGTTTGTACAGGGTGAAGTTGTTAAACCCACTACCATAGTGACACCGAAGAGTCACATGTCCTCCTCGAGACACCACAGCACTGGGTGAGGCAGACAGGAAGGGCTTGCCCTGACCACCTGGGGGAGAAGGAGGCTTTGCCTTAGAGAGGAAGATGTGGAGCTGCCCCTCCCTCCCTATGCTCAGAAGATTCTCCCCCTCTCCACGTTCCTAAGGCTCCTACCACACCTGGGTGCCCAGAGTTACAGGAAGGACCCATCCTGCACAGACATGGCGTCTCCCTACAGCAAACATGTCAGCTGAGAACCTTGAGCAGGTACTGAAGGAGCAACTCCTACTAGATTTTAATACTGCAAAATAGCTTACATAAAACAACACAAGGTAGACACAGGGTGGGGGCATGTCCTTTGTGAATGGAGTATCAGCCAGTGCGTGAACCACAATAAACAACTGTGCCCCCATCAGAGGATTTAGAATGTGAAGCTCATGGCTGTGGTTCCCCCATCTCTTCTGGTAGAATGACAGCAGCCACATGGCAGCCCCTACCGTCATGGAAACGCTGGAGGGTGTGAGTTATACCTTTGTCCTCAGAGGGTCGGCCTTTCCTAGCACTGCTTCCCTCCCTTCCTCTGCCAGTGACACTACTTCCTCCCAGCACAGCCCAGCTTGGAGCACCCCAATCTCACCCCGTTCCCCACAGAGCTTGACTCAGCCAAGGGAAGGAAAAGCTGGGAAGGGCTGGGTCAGAACTGTGGGCCGAGAATCCCAGGGTCCCCTCTTCCTAGTTTATGAAAGACTCCCCCACAGGATTCTTCTTCTGTTTCAGGAAACCCCCTTATATGGGAAGATGACACCCTAAGTTTTGGGAAAGACTCACCCTCATGTGGCCAGGCTCCCTGGACCAAGAAGAACCCTGGAAAGAAACATCATGATGGACAATCCCTCTACACACAAACCCGGCCTGCCCTGCTGCCCCGATGGGCTGTGCGCCTTGGCAGCCGGGCCCTTTTTAGGTTGAAGGTGAATTCAGCCTCATTGCCCATCTGACCCCAGATAACAGGGCTCTTGGGTGTGAAGAGGCCCAGCCTCCAGGCCCAGGTCTATACTCCTAGGCTCTTATCTCCACTAGAGGTGATATCTCCACCCTAGGCTTGTATCTCCACTCCAGGCCCATATGTCCACCCCAGGCCCATATTCCCACTCCAGGCCCATATCTCCAATCCAGGCCCATATCCCCACCCCAGGCCCATATCTCCACCCCAGGCCCATATCTCCACCCCAGGCCCATATCCCCATTCCAGGCCCATATCCCCATTCCAGGCCCATATCCCCACCCCAGGCCCATATCTCCACCCCAGGCCCATATCTCCATCCCAGGCCCATACCCACACTCCAGGCCCATATCCCCACTCCAGGCCCAGATCTCCACCCCAGGCCCATATCCCCACTCCAGGCCCAGATCTCCACCCCAGCGCTCCCTCCCTCGATCCCCTCCAGGACTCACTGACACACGCCAGGCTGAAGACCATGAGCGACATGGTGCTGCTGTGCAGACCGGCGGCCGCGCCCCAGCTCCCCTCAGCAGCGCACAGGATGTTGCTTGGCGCCCCGCCCGTGCAGTTGACATGCTGACCACATCATGGGACGGTGACGTACGCAGGCTCTTTCCACCTTGCATGAGGCCCAGTGGGCGTTCGGTCAAGAGAGGAACATGGCTTCCTGGAAATTGTCCTCACTACAATTGTCACCTTGCCTCCTTCACCATGACCAACTCAAAACACGTCTCCGATCCAATCTCTCACACATGACGTGATCGAATTCTGTGCTGATATTAAAGACTCCTGATGTGTTTCTGTTTTTATCTGAGATTCAAACTCTTCTACGTGTGTAGTGTGCAAAATACCTAACAGGTATCATTAGCATTATAAGAGTAACTGTGACAAAATACCTAACAGGTATCATTAGCATTATTAGAGTAACTGTGACAAAGAATCACTAGGGTTTTTCTTGCTTGTATTTCTCGTACTAGCCAGAAGCAGTTAAAATTATTTAAATTCTCAGTGAAGGATTTTCCCGTTATTTACAATCTTAGAATTGTACTTTATTAGCAAAAACACAACATGTAAGTTCTAGATTTTGTAGTTTTATCTAGAAGTTGTCTCATAACCCAAATCCAGAGTCCAAACTTATGGTTCTCTCTCTTTCCCTGATTTTAAATTTCACAGGAATATCCAGTAACATAATGCTATAGAAAATTAAGTTTCCCCAGCACTTTGGGAGGCTGAGGTGGGTGGATCACCTGCGATCTGCAGTTCAAGACCAGCCTGGCCAATGTGGTGAAACCTTTTTTCTACTAAGAAAAAAAAAAAAAAGCCAGGCATGGCGGTGGGCGCCTGTAATCCCCGCCAGTTTGGAGGCTGAGACTGAGGCACAAGAATCGCTTGGACCTAGGAGGCAGAGGTGGCAGTGAGCCGAGATTGCACCACTGCACTCCAGCCTGGGTCAGAGAGGGAGAGTCTGTCTCAAAAAATAAATAAATAAATAAATAAAAGGAAAGCAAATGGCCTCTAATAACAAATTAGAGGACTCAGGCTACCTAATTACAAGGGGTTGTATAAAGTTACATGAAGTTCAGCATCCTCACGAGAGTGGACACAGTCAGCAGAACAGTGTGTAAAACACAGCCATGCACACACAGTGCCTTTAGAGTTGACAACGGCTGCCATGTGGATTAAGGCAAAATTGAATGTCTTCTCAATAAATAACACCGGACCAAAGAGTTACTTGTCTGAAAAAATAAATGTAAACGTATTCTGACTTACAAAAACACTACTTATTTTTATCTTCTTACCGTAAATATTTTATGATTTTTTAAATTGACAAATAAACATTATATACAGTCGCCCTTGACTCTTCCGGGTGATTGGTTCCAGGATCCTCACTCAGATGCGAAAATCTGCAGGTGCTCCAGCCTCTTACATGAAATGGCTGAGTGAGTGCATGTGACCCGGCACACCCTCCTGTACACGGCAGGTCCTCTCTAGATGACTTATCATTCCTGATACCGCCTACGCACAGCTTCACCTGTGTCCATTCAACATAGTTTGGCTTTTTGGAACTTTGTGGATTTTCTTCTCTGAATATTTTTGATTTATAGTTGGTTTGATACACAGCTGTAAACCCCACAGATAGGGAGGACCGACTTTTTATTTATAGTGTGAAAGATGACGTTTTGATATTTGTCCTCATGGAGACGAGAGTAAGAAGGGCCATGACCATGCAAATGTTTCATCTTGGAATTACTGTGCGACCTTTCCAGGCCTGCAGAGAGTAAGAATAGCACGTCTCCATCTGAGTCATGATCCTTGGAATCTCCTATGTGCTGCCTCTTTGGATGGAAATTGGAGTCCCAGGGACAAACCAGACTCCACCTGCTTCCAGAAGGTCCCAGCCCAGTGGTGAGAACCCCGTGGAGAACATATGGGGTTATATGGACAGAGTAATGATAACACCAAAAGTTTAGGCAAAAAAAAGAGTCACATTACCTAACCCAGGAGGGCAGATGTGTTTATTTGAAGAGAACTACGTTGAAATTATATATCAAAAAAACTTAAAAATTTTACTGATGACAGAAGGCTGCAAAATAGTCTGAGGGAAAGTGGGACAACCTGAGGGAAGGTGGAACAGCCTGAGGGAAGGTGGAACAGCATATGTCTAAGTGCTGTGTTAAGAGGGAGCCTCTTGCATGTCTGGACTTGTGAGTTCCTCAGTGTGACTGCAGCCTCAAGTAGGACCAGGAAGTAAGCCACTTAGGTTGGAGAGATGGGCAGGGTCAAGTGAAATGGAGAATTGTGTGTTAAGCAAAGGAGTGTGTTTTCTCTCCAGCAGGCAGTGGGGACCGCAGACATTTGTAAGCAAGAGAGAGTCATACGTTCAGATTCGTGGTGTCAGGAAGAGCGATCCCCTAAGACGCGGACTCACGCCCTCAGATTCCAGGTTACATTGGAGCTGGCAGGCGTTTTTGAGAAAGAGCTATTGTCTCCCTAGAGGACCCCCTCAAGGCCTGTCTATGGTGCTCATGGACAGGAGACAACTTTCAATCTGGGATCCGCTTTTGCAAGTTCCATGTACACACTGGTTTCTGTTGGGGCTCTCTTGGGCCTCTGAGAAGGGTGAGTGATTTTTCTGTGTGTGAAAACACCGTGATCCAGCTGTGCGTATGTGACCTCCTGAGGGTCTTGTCCATCAGAGTTCTGGAGAGAGGGAAATGTTGAGTGAGGGAGGGGCTCCCATTCTTCGGGACTATTAGGGAATAAGACTCCATCCCCGAGGCTGGGCCGAGGGGGACCTACCTCCCTGTTCACTGTTCTGTCCGCCCCAGGCTCTTGGTCCATTACAGCAGCATCTGTAGGAGACAGAAGTCATGAAAACACCTGGGAGGGCCCTTCTGGGTCCTCATTTCATGTGCAGACACCAACACACAGGGGGAGGCCATGGGTGCCTGAGGCCCTCAGCTGCCAACAGCCTGACTCACATATTCTATCTCTCTGAGTTCAAGGACCCCTCCCATCAAGAGCTCTCAATTCCCATCCCACTGATTCTGTCTCCCGCTTTCTGCCTGTCATGGAACTTTCTCCTGGATGTCAGTGGCTGAGGGATGAGAGGATACAGTTCAGAATCAGGCAATGGTCTGTGAGCTGAGGGCAGGGGCAGGGTGTCTGGTGCTCTCTCTAGAAAGCCCTGCCTCTGCGGCTCCTGCCTTGGGCCAGAGACCATCCTGCCAGTGAGGAACACACACCTGCGTGCTCCCATCCTGCTTCCCCACACGGCCCTGAGGCCTCTGGACTCTGCTTCATGAGACTTACTCTTTTTCTTGGACCACCAGCGATGAAGGAGAAACAGGAGGAGGAGGATGAAGAGGGTGATGACCACTGAGGACCCAATCAGAACGTGCAGGTGTCTGGGGTTACCTGCAGGAAGATGGGAATCCAATAAGAAGCTGACCACAGCAGTTCCTCTTCATGGATTGTCTCTCATCTCTTGATTGTCAGGTAACCACACACAACGTCTCTTTAGGACCAGCTTCCAGATGGCGGGAGACCCGGCTGTCTCCTGCTTTCTCAGTGACAGTTCTCACAGTAACCACAGAAAGAGCTGATGATACAGCTGCTTTGGTTTAGATGTTTGATCCTCCTCAAACCTCACCTTGAAATTTATCCCGCAGTGTGGGGAGGTTGGGCTTATTGGGAGGTGTTTTGTTCATGGAGGTGGATCCATCAAGAATAGAAGAATGCTGTCCCCATGAGACGGGGTCAGCAAGCTTTCCCTCTATTAGTTCCTGGAGAGTTGATTGTGAAAAAGAACTTGGAAGCTCCATCGCACCCCCGCGTCCTGCTCCCTCTCTTGCCATGTGATCTCTGTGGTCTCTGCACACACAGACTCCACTGCTCCTCTGACAGAGCAGGAGCAGCCAGAGGTGTCACAAAAAATAGATGCTGGTGCCATGCTTCTAGTACAGCCTGCACAACTGTGGGCCACACAATTTTCTTTCCCTTAAAAGTTACCCAGGCTCAGGTATTCTTTGATAGCAACAGAAATGGACAAAGACAGCAACGTCCTGAGATCAGGAGGAACGTCCCAGAGCAGCCTGGGCTCTCCTCCTGCTCCTCCTAGAGGAGGGTGTGATGCAGGGCTTTAGCTCAGTGCTTCCTGTGCCTCCAGGGTGCAAAACCCATGCAGGGCTGCTTTTTGGTTCCCCCAGCTGCACTGCATATGGGGTGACTCTGTATGTCCTGGGCAGCTTTTCTGAGCCTCGGGGAACTCGCTGGCCCTGTAAGATAGGTTTCTGC
Organism: Alouatta palliata; assembly: GCA_004027835.1. Classification (NCBI taxonomy): domain Eukaryota; kingdom Metazoa; phylum Chordata; class Mammalia; order Primates; family Atelidae; genus Alouatta; species Alouatta palliata. Next base: position 20,321 of record PVKV010026513.1, read on the forward strand.
TGTCACTTGCTGCTTATCTGTCAGTAATGAACCTCCTTTGTGTAATTTATTCTGTCTGTGTTCTGTCTCCCTGGAGTGACTGTCAGGGATAGAAATTGGCATGGCCCCAGGTACAGTCCGGGAGGTGTTTAGAGTCTTCTCTAGGAAGACTGGACTGGGATTGATACACAGTGAATGTGCTTTCCAACTTCTACATCCACAACGCTCTTGACTCAAACAAATTACATTCTCCAAGAAAAGGAAAAAAAAAAGTGAAATCGAAATCAAAAGAAGTGAAGTAGAACTGTCTTACGTCAAACAGCCAGGAAATAGTGCGGAAGCCCGTGGGCAACGTGGTACTTTTTGTGATCTCGTGAGACGTATGATAGGCTGCTGTTCTACCTGAGAGGCAGGGGGAGGAACAACCCCCTCCATCATCTATTGCTTCAAAATACAGCCTGTCCCTCTGTGAATTTGTAGTAAAGGGGACCAGGAGATAGTGCTGGCATTGGGGGGGGGGAGTCCAAGAACTGAGCTCACTCCAGAGAATATTAGTTTTTATCTCCCCATAATCGATCTGTATCTCCACATGTGATTAGAAGTAGGGGTGAGGTGGGGGATTTGGGTGAGCAGGCACGTTTTATGCCATGAATAGAGCACTTTCTCTATTTCAGGACCTGTGCTGGTGGGTTGAGGGCTTTCCCATTTTCCATATGATTTCACGCTCACAGAAAGCCAAACAGGGAAGAGGTTCTAGGCTGATTTTCTAATGGATAAGATTAAGGATCAAAACAGTAATTATAGAAAAGTAGAAAAATGATGATTGGAATTCAGGTGCCTTTGTCATTGTGTGTTTTATAATATTTACGTATTTTTATATTTTAGTTTCTGAAATGGAGGCTCCTTGTGTCCCCAGGCTGGAGTGCAGTGGTGCAATCTCGGCTCACGGCAACCTCTGCCTCCTGGGCTGAAGTCATGATCTCCTGCTTCAATCCAGGAGGCAGACAGTGCAGTGAGGGATTGCGTCGAATGAGTGATCGAGTCAGAGTGTGCGTGCATGAGCTCGGTTCTCTCTTACTGCAACGCTCCTGCTCTGCTGAGTCAGCCAGGGTTGCATCATGATGGACAGGAGTAAATGTCTTGGCAAGTGGAACTTCTCTACAATGCCCCACCCTCATCAGATGTTCCCTTCCTTTCCCTCTCTCAAGCCCCTTAGGCATGCATCCTCCAGTTAGGAATGCAGGCAGAACAAACATTGCATGTTTTTCCTGACAAGGATGTCAGATTTGCAATCACTCTTCTAGCTTCAAGGAGCTCTCAGTGGCAGAAAATTAGAGATTAAGAGATGTCACTGAGCCCTGTGCTGGCCCCAGATTCCTCTCCCTGTTGTAGTGTCTGAGGCTCAGAGATGGTAGAAGACAGGCCTTCAACCACTGAGCTGGGAGATGCTGAGCCAACGCTTGAATCCAAGGCTTCCACTTCCCCAGGTTTCCTAAAGCAGAGATAATAGGGATCCTTTACTCACCAGTTTTGGAGCTTGGTTCTGTGGGCGAAGGCCAACCGCTCGAAGGGTTTCCTAGAACATGGGACAGGAGAGAGGTATAGAAATGAGGATGCCTGTCTTCTACTCAGTGGAAATCTTTGAGGTTGGTTCATGACCAACACTCTGTTATCTAATATTGGGCCCTGGGAGCCCTGGGATCCTCTTCTCCATAACTTTTGTATGTCACGCCCATTGTCTTGAGACTTCAAGGTATAATGAGAAAACAGGGGCATCATACTACCTGACTTAAAAATATGTTACAAAGCTGTAGTAAGCAAAACAGCATGGTGCTGGCATAAAGAAAGGCAGATAGAACAATGGAGGAGAGTGAAGAACTCGGACATGACCCATGCATTTACATCCAGTGGCTTTTTTTTTTTTTTTTTTTTTTTGAGATGGAATCTCGCTCTGTCACCCAGGCTGTAGTGCAGAGGTGCAGTCTCAGGTCACTGCAACCTCCGTCTCCTGGTTTCAAGCAAGTCTGTTGCCTCAGACACCCGACTAGTGGTGTTACAGGCACCAACCACTATGCTCAGCTACGTTTTGTACTTTTAGTGGAGAAGAGGTTTCACCATGTTGGCCAGGCTGGTCTCGAACTCCAGGCCATAGGTGATCCACCTACCTTGTTCTACCAAAGTGCTGGGATTGCAGGTGTGAGCCACCATGCACAGCCCATCCAATGCACTGTGACAAGGGTGCCAAGAACCTACACTCAGGAAAGGACAGTCTTTTCAATAAACAGTGCAGGGAAAACCATATCTGCATGCAGAGGGAGAAACTGCACCTCTACCGTCACCATGCACAAAAACCAAATGAAAATGGATGAAAGACGCGAGTGTCAGGCCTGAACCTATGAAATGCGTAGAAGAAAACATTGGGGAAATGCTCCGGGACATTTGTCTGAAAAAAGACATTTTGTTTAAAACCTTAAAAACACAAGTAATCAAAGCCAAACATAGACCATTGGGATTGCATCAAGCTCAGCAAGTTCTCCTGCAGAAAAGATAAACCAAAGAAGTGATGAGACACCCACAGAATGTGAGCAGCTATTTGCAAACTCTGCATCTGAGATGGGATTCATAACTAGAAATCGGCCAGGCATGGTGGCTCATGCCTGTAATCCCAGCACTTTGGGAGGCCCAGGTAGGCAGACCACCTGAGGTTGGGAGTTTGAGACCAGCCTGATCAACATGAAGAAACCTTATCTCTACTAAAAATACAAAGTTATCCGGATGTGGTGGCACATGCCTGGAATCCCAGCTACTCAGGAGTCTGAGGCAGGAGAATCCTTGAACCTGGGAGAGGGAGGTTGTGGTGGGACGAGATGGCACCATTGCACTCCAGCCTGGGCAGCAGAGTGAGATTCCGTCCCAGAACCAAACAAAACAGACAGACAAACAAAGAACTAGGAATATAAGAAGCTCAAACAACTCAATAAAACAAATAATTTAATTAAGAAAAGAGCAAAAGACATGAACAGACATTTCTCCACAAACGACACATACAAATGGCCGTCACGTCTGTGAAAAAGTGCTCAGTATCACTCATCATCAGAGAAATGCAAATTAAAATCACAATGAGTTTTCATCTCACCTCATTAAAATGGCTTTTATTTGCAAGACAAGCAAAAGAAATACAGGCAAGAAGGTAGAGAAAGGAGAACACTGGTACCCTGTTGGCAGGAATGTAAATTTGTTTTACGGAGAAAAGTATGGAAGGTCTTTAAAAAAAAAAAAAGTAAAAAGAGGCCAGGTGTGGTGGCTCATGCCTGTAATCCCAGCACTTTGGGAGACCGAGGCGGGCACCTCCCTTGAGGTCAGGAGTTTGTGAGCAGGCTAGTCAACCTGGCGAAACCCTGTCTGTACTAAAAAATACCAAAATTAGCCAGGCGTGGTGGCGTGCACCTGTAATTTCCAAGGACTTGCAAAGAGACTAAGAAAACGTGCAACTATTAGTTACAAAAATAAGGAAAGCTTTTAATTCATTAAAGTTTCCTCTATTTATGAATTTCCATGCTTTAGCTAAGGTCAATGACAAGGAGGGCCCTTGTGTCAAAGAGGGAAAATTCCTACCAGGGAGGCTGAGGTAGGAGAACCCTGAGAACCCAGGAGGCGGAGGCTGCAATGAGCCAAGATGGCGCCACTGCACTCCAGCCTGGGCTACAGAGGGAAACTCCATCTCAAGAAAAAAAAAAGCTAAAAACACAACTTTCATAGTATCCAGCAATTTCACTACTGGGTTTATACTCAAAGGAAAGGACATCCGTGTATGGAAGTGATACCTGCGCTCCCGTGATTGGTGCAGCACAATTCACAATAACCAAGGTGTGGAGTGAAGCCACCTGCCCATCAGTGGATGAGTGGATAGAATGTGGCACGTACGCACAATGGAGACCACGCCTCCATAAGAGCAATAACGTCCTGTCACTTCCAGCCACATGGATGGAACTGGAGGGCATTACAAAGACTGCCATTTCTCACCCATATGCAGGAGCTAACAGGTGGATCTCATGAAGGCAGAGAGAATGGTGGCTACCAGAGGCCAGGAAGGGAAGCGGAGAGGGTAACAACCACAAAAAAGAATATCAGTGTATCCATGACTACCGCACTTTACACTGAAAAATGGTAAAGCTGAGGCCGGACGCAGTGGTTCACACCTGTAATCCCAGCACTTTTGGGTGGCCGAGACGGCGGATCACAAGGTCAGGAGTTCAAGACCAGCCTGGCCAACATGGTGAAACCCCATCTCTGCTAAAAATACAAACATTTGCCAGGTGTGGTGGCGCATGCCCGAATCCCATCTACTTGGGAGGCTGAGGAAGGAGAATTGCTTGAAACCAGGAGGCAGAGGTTGCAGTGAGCTGAGATTGTACCACTGCACTCCAGCCTGGGCAATGGAGCAAGACTCCGTCTCATAAAAAGGTAAAGGTGGTAAATTATATGGGTATATTTAACCTCAATAAATATTTTTCCAAATGTAAAGAAAAGGGCGTGGGGGTTGCTTGTGATGACGTCTCCCTGTAGGTGAGGGGCCAGGATGGGCTTCTGGGAAATGCGTGAGGTTGAGCGGCTGAGGGAGCCTCTGATCTCCCCAAACGGAGCCCCGTCTCCCCTCCTCTGGGCCTGTCCTGACCGCTTTCTCCATCTGCCTGGGTGCCCGGAGCCCTGAACGCGGGCCTCCATGCAGGCCGTGGAGGAGGGTTTGGATGTGCCCTGTGTGCCATCCTGCGCCCTGACCCCGCCCTCACGCCCAGGCTTCATCTTCTCTCTGCACCTGTCCATGCTTCCCTCCATCATCAGCAGGAAGCTCCTCAGCTATGGCTCCAGGATCATCAGACATGGGACAGGTACAGGGTTTCCTCACCTGTGACAGAAACGGACAGTGGGTCACTCGGGGCTGACCACTGGTATGGAATGCCACGGTAAGAGCCGAAGCATCTGTAGGTCCCTCCGTGGGTGGCAGGGCCCAGAGGGAAGTGGGCCTGGAATGTTCCATTGACGCTGAGCACTGCAGGGAGACTGAGTTCAGGGGCCTCCCCTGCCTTGGATAGATGGTACATGACAAACGAGCTCCGGGAGCTGCAGGACAAGGTCACGTTCTCTCCTGCCCGAACCCTGGGGCCCGGCTGGGCTGAGAGAGAAGGTTTCCCGTATCGACCTGGAAGGAGAAGAGGCAGTTTACTCAGGAGGCTCTTCCTTGTCACAGCTCCCTTCACACCTGAGCTGAGAACTCACTGCCCTGCTCTATGAGCTAATGCTCTCTCTCACCCTCCACCCCGTCTCTCTTCATGTCTGTTTTCTCCTCTACCTTCCCTGTCTCTCTAGGGCTCTCCCCTCACTTCCCCACCCCAGGTATGTTTTCCGGTTTCGTATTGTTTTATTCTCTCTTACTCTACTTGGATTGGTTGATCTTTTCCTTTAATTCTGAGTCTCTCACTTTCTGTCTTGTTCATAACTTTCTGCATATTTCTAACTATTATGTATGTATCTATCTATGTCTGTATTTGGTGTCTACAAATTGTCTATCATCTGTATCTATGTATCGTCTATCTATCTATCAATTGTCTATCTTTCTATGCATCAATCATCTATAATCTATATCTATGTATCATCTGTCAATCAATCATCATCTATGTATCCATAACCTATCTATTACCTATCATCTACCTATTTATCATCTATCTGTATCTATCTACTCATCTATCATCTGTGTCTCTACCTCCTTGCCTTTCTCATTCTCTCGGTCTCTCTAGTTCTCTTTGGAATCTCTGCAATTCGTCACACATCTCCATCTTTCTCTCTCCTTGTGCCCTTCCCAAAGGGCCCTGATTTTAGGGTTTTCTCCGCTCCCTTCTATCATTCCCTCCACTTCTCTGCCCTCTTTTCTCCCTCTTTATGTGTCTGTGAGTCTCTCAATCCCCCTTTTCTGGCGAATTCTGTGTGTGTTTACCTCTTTGCATTTTGATGTCCCTGATTTCTCTCTGTCTCTCAGTAATCATATAAAATGTGGGGTTATTTGGAATATGAGCCTCAGAATCCAATCTGGGGACCCCAGGTACACACAGCACACAGGGGCTGGTGTTCTGGGGCCATGATATCCTGGGACGATTACGGCTCCACTGCACGGAAGGCAGAGGTGTCGGAATAAACACGGCATCTGTAGGTGCCACAAGGCCTGAGGCCAGAGGGCCCAACTCAGGCCAGAAATCTGGGTGTCTTTGCATTCTCCTGGTAGAGAACACTTTGTGGAGGAAATACAGAAATTAAACTTCTGCCCTGTGCCAGGTGTCTGAACAAAGCCGGCATGGAAGGACACCTCTCTCTGGGACATATCCGTCTCCCTGTGTGTCCCCTTTACCTCTTTCTCTCCTTTCTCACTCCCTGTAGGGCCCCCGTGTCTGTCCTCTGTTATGAGGTGTGGTCTGTACCTGTGTCTCCTGTTTCTGTGTCTCTGTTGGTACAGACTTCACCAAGTCAGTTTCTCTCCATAAGAACCCCACGCTCATCTTCCTCATGACCATCTAGGGCTTCCAAGTCCTGGATCATCCACTCTATGTCCCAGTGACAATGAGAAGAATGTCTGGACACTCTCACCTGTGATCACGATGTCCAGGGGGTCACTGGGAGCCGACCACTGATAGGGGGAGTGAGTGACAGAACCGTAGCATCTGTAGGTCCCTGCAAGGGCAGGCATCATGGGACCTATGGAGAAGTTGGCCTGGGAGCCACCATCTCGGGGCTCTCCAACGAGGCGAAAGAGGTCCTCAGTGATCCCCTGTCTGTGCAGAAGGAAGCGCCCAGACACGACATCTGACCAACACTGCAGGATGACCATCTCTCCTGATTTCACCAGGGGACCTGGGAGGGCCAGGAGGGAAGGTTTTCTGTGGAATCCTAAGAAAAGAGATTGTGAGTTTAGAAGGCGTCTCCCTTTCTCATCCCATCCATGGGACCTGGAATGAGTGAGGCTTCCCCTCCCCAGTGTCTGACTCTATCCACCCTCTCTGTGTCTCTGTGCTCTTTTCTGTGCCCATCAGCCCTGGTGCAGGTCCCTCCATCTGTCTCCTCCCTCTTCTCTGTCTCTCTGTCTCTAGTGGCCCCTGACTCCCTTCCCACTGGGCTCAGCCTCATCCCTTGGGCTGCTGTTTCTGTTTCCCACTAATCTCTTTCTTACTGTCCATGTTGGGGTGGAAGAGGAACCACGACAGGCTGCATGTCCAGGATCTGAACAGCCTGCTTCAATCTGTTTTGGACAAATTGGAATCCCTGCAGGAGGTGTGAACTGATGAGTAAGGCAGGCAGCAGTGTCCACACACCCTGTTCCTGGTGGGGACTGGGAGC
>PVKV010026514.1:0-27833 GCA_004027835.1 Alouatta palliata
TGGGTGTGTGGTGTGTATGGGAGTGTGTGGGGGGTGTGTGTGTGGTGTGTGGGGATGTGGGTTGTGGTGTGTGGGGGGGTGTGGTGTGTGTGGGGGTGGGTGTGTGCATGTGCTTGTGTGTGGGGGTGCATGTGTGGGTGTGTGGAAGTGTTCATGTGCTGGGCATGGGGGTGTGGGGGTGTGCACGTGTCTGTGGGTGCGTGTGGGGGTGTGTGTGCACGTGCACGTGTGTATATGTGTATGTGTATGCTGGGCATGGGGATGTGGGGATGCACACGTCTGTGGGTGCATGTGTGGGTATGTGTGGAAGTGTGCATGTGCACATGTGTATATGTGTGTATATGCTGGGCATGGGGGTGTGGGGGTGTGCACGTGTCTGGGTGCGTATGGGGGTGTGTGTGCATGTGCACGTGTGTATGTGTGTATGTGCTGGGCATGGAGGTGTGGGGTGCACGTTTGTGGGTGTGTGGAAGTGTGCGTGTGTACATGTGTATATATGTGTGCTGGACATGGGGGTTTGGGGTGCACACATGTCTGTAGGTGTGTGTGTGTGAAAGTGTGCATGTGCAGGTGTGTATATGTGTGTGCTGGGCATGGGGGTGTGGAGGTGTGCACGTGTCTGTGTGTGCGTGTGTGGGGGTGTGTGTGCATGTGCACGTGTATATGTGTGTGCTGGGTGTGGGGGTGTGCACGTGTCTGTGGGTGCGTGTGTGGGTGTAAGTGTGCATGTGCACGTGTGTATATGTGTGTGCTGGGTGTGGGGGTGTGCACGTGTCTGTGGGTGCGTGTGCATGTGCACGTGTGTATATGTGTGTGCTGGGTGTGGGGGTGTGCACGTGTCTGTGGGTGCGTGTGTGGGTGTAAGTGTGCATGTGCACATGTGTTTATGTGTGTGCTGGGTGTGGGGTGTGCACGTGTCTGTGGGTGCGTGTGTGGGTGTAAGTGTGCATGTGCACGTGTGTGTATGTGTGTATGAGTGTGCATACACGCTGCCTGATGAGTTCTGAGGAATGAACGGATCAATGATGCAAGGATTACACCGATCGAAACTTCTACTGATTGCATGATGAGAAAATGACTCGTTGCCCATTCTTACTTTCATTTTCAGGAGAAAGAAAACAGGAGACACTGAAACGCAGGGATCTGTGTTCAGAGGCGGCCACGGGGGCTCCTCCCCAGGTCTGAGCACTCGACTCAGTTCTGTCCTTCCCCATAAACAGACGAGTGTGTCCCGAGCTCACGACGGCGGCTCACACGGTGGAAACACCCTCAGGTGCTTTCTCACTATCAAAGAGCGGCTTACTGTTTATTTCATATTTGTGTCTTCCACGGATTCTTACTTATTTGACAAATTGCACTGCACAATAAAGGGAGTCATCCCAAAGGCAGCAGCGTGCCCCCCACCAGCGGGCAGCAGTGACCTGTCTCCACGGGCCCGTCAGGACTTCAGGGCCATTTTCTGACTGATCTTCACACAGCACTTGGGACATGGCAGGCATCTAGTAAATGTTTACAATGTAAGTGACGCTCCTGTAACAGTTTCATTTCCATATTCTCTTCTGTGCACGTGTCTGTCTTTCTCATGGTCTAGTCGTAAGTTTGTTTTTAAAAAAGTTTTACTAAGTACGTATGCTACTAAATGTGGTGAGTCAATGTTACCGTTCAGTTTTATCACATGTGATGATACCGTCAGCCTTCTTCTGAAACGAGACACAGACTTTCTCCTTTCGCCTCAGTTTCCAAGATGCTCTTACTGTCTCTAAGCTCCCCACGGCCCTCGTGTTCACAGAGCTTCCTATGTGATCCGTGCCACCAGGCACAACAGGAAATCTTCTCGTTCATCCAAACCAACAAAATCCCAGCAGCGCCCCCCAACCTGGTGCCCATGACCATCCTCCCTCAGTGAACCCAGCAAAGGTGCCCACGCACAAGGCGACTTTCAGGCCTTTCATTATCCCGCTCTCCAGGTCGGACTTGAAAATACCTTCATCAATGATCAAATCTGCAAACACCCAATTTAAATGCAAGTAGTTCTGAAGCCAAATTATACACAACACATGCTATCAACTGTCACCACTCAGTAAGTCCTTTGCCAAGAATTTCCCAAAAGAAGTCTTCATTCTACACAGCGACTTGTTCTTGTCCACGGGAAAGACAGTGTCTTATTTGAAATGCAAATGAAGCCACTTCAGCATTTGCAAGCAGAACCCGCGAACGAGAGAACTGTTGGTAGATGTGATTTGTAAATAACAGCATAATAAAAATATAATAGATAAAATGTTTCCAATGATGAGGCCAGGATTCTTAATGATAATTGAGTAATTTTAATCAAAAATCTTAGATGAATAAAATTTTTCCAGTTAATATAAAAACTATTACATCAGACTGAGTATCAGGACACGTTTAAATTCCGGCCAAAAAGCAAAGCTTATCCTGGGAGTTCCACAACCCCTTTCAGCATCTGCCAGGGCGTAGCTCTTTCTGGGTGTATAAAGTATGATAAATCAGTCTTTGAGCTTTATTGGAAACAGCGCAAGAGGCAACACCGACCAAGAATCTGAATTTCCGATTTGTATCTATGAGCATTGCTAATTACACACTCACTGCACACTTGAAACTCTTGTGTTTCCACACTCCTCCATCACTGATGTATGCCACGCCATTCCCACAATTCCCCATGCCACCCTGCCCCACCATGGGCACCAGCTAGTCTCAATGAGCAGTCACTACCTCCTGCCCAGCCTTCAAGACCAGGCTGGCCTCTGCCTGCCCCAGACCCTGCACCCTCACTTCCGGCGGTGCCCCCCAGGACCCCGTAGGGCACTTCCTCTTGTGCCTGTCCTTGCTGAGGAGGCAGGGGCCAGTGGGAACCGCCCTGCTCATGCCAGCATCCCCGGCAGCCCTCAGCAAACTCAGCACAAGGCAAAGCCTCAACCCGGGAGGGCGGTGTTCATTCTCCTCCACCACCACGAGATCCTGGGGGCCTGGAGCCTCCAGGTCTGTTCTTTCCTTCCTCTGCTCACCCATCTACCAGGTCAACACTTACTTCAGACCTCAGGTATCACAGGTGCTACAGAGACATCTCGAGAGTGAACCCAGATGTGAACGCGGATACATGAATGTCTTGTGTTTAAAGGTATGTTGACAGACCGGATGGTTCCCAGTGGGGGACACAGCATACCATTTCTACCCTTGAAAAAGTAAGACTCTCAAAATGGGTGGATTTGTCCAAAACCAAAGTACCACCACTGACAGCCACTTCTGCAGATGTCAAGGAACACCACTGACAGCCACTTCTGCAGATGTCAAGGAACACCACTGACAGCCACTTCTGCAGATGTCAAGGAACACCACTGACAGCCACTTCTGCAGATGTCAAGGAACACCACTGACAGCCACTTCTGCAGATGTCAAGGAACACCACTGACAGCCACTTCTGCAGATGTCAAGGAACACCACTGACCGACTTCCTCTACAAACGTCAGTTCCATTCTGTCGTGTCCACTGTGCATTTAGGCTAACAGGCAATGAAGAAGTCTTGCAACTGTTGGAAACTACAGAAAAATTCTACTTTTAAGGAAGATACACTAGTACTACATTTATATAGCACCAGTTAGGAAAAAGTTATTTCAAATACATATGTTGTCGGGGTAACTTAAACTTACCTGCGTAATGCCAGTAGGAGAAGTTTACATACTTTAAACTGTCTTTTTTTTAAAAAATATTGCTTATTTCTCTGCTTACACACAGGGACATAAGCTAATTTGTTCCTGATGATTAAGAGTCCTCCTTTCAAATCTCAGCAGGGTGGTCTTGGGCCACCCACAGAGCACCTGAGACGCTGTGAAGAGCAGATGGTCCCCGACAGGCAGGGGAAGAAGAGCCCCATTGTAACAAGACCTTTCCACTTGGAATAACAATCACCTCTACACACAGAAGGTTTTAGAAGTTACCAGTTTGTAAACACAGACAGAATCCTGAAATAGGACAGTCAGGTGTACAAAGCCTCACCTTGCACCTTGCACAGAGATCCCAGCAAACACGACTTTGTCATTTGCACAAAGGTGTGCAAATGACAGAGTGGCATCTGCTAGGATCTCTGTGGTGATTTCACCGGCACAAACCCCCCCTCTGGGTCTGTATGTCACTGCTAAAGACATTGAATGTGCCTGTTGGAGGCTGTTAAAGGTTTTCCCATCAGCCTTCTCACAACACAGAAAGAAGGGGAGACTCACAAAAGAACACGCCAGGGTCTGTCTCCCAATGTTTGTGAAAAGTTGGTAGAGGCCTCTTCTCTATCATCTTTATTTCTGAATTCCCTTATGATGTTAAAAAACACCGGTGCCCTGAATCAAAGATGCGCAGGTGTCTGATTTCATTCCAGTTTGAAGCATCCATTCAACCAGAAGAGGGAGCACATGTTTAAAAGAAACCCCCAAACCACCAGCCCATCGTCACTGAGCATCGCCATATTTAGTGATGGGAAATGGTACAGATGGAGAACATTTCAGGACACTTAGGTTCATAAGGAGCTATGAGCAAAGAAAGACACAAAATTATATAACCCTCAAAGCAAAAATGAAAGCAGAAGCTACATCTTACATGTTGTCTCCTCTGTTGTTCTGGGGAACTTGTTCTACAAACTAATAACTGGGGACAAGGGGTTTGAAATAACTGTCACCCCTCATCTAATTTCTGTCTCGCAGAGGAGTTCCCTCGGACCCACAGAGAAAGTGAGAGCAGATATATGTGAGACAAGTCTTGTTTTTAAAAAGAGAAAGAGAACAATCTTACTTAGAAAAAAATCCAGCTGGATTAGTTGGTCTTAGATAGTTCTTTTAAACTAAGGTACTTTTTTCCCCCACAGTTCTTTCTTGGTCAAATCAGTTTTTTTCTTTCTTTTTCTGGTTGAAAAACTACAACGATCAGAGATTGAACATTCCATAACTTACCAAAGATTTCAGAATCAACTTGGGTGAGAAGAGATTCCTTTCTGAATGTGGAGGAACCCACCCGACTCCTATTTTGTAGGAGAGCCACTGTTCCCAGGATTGTTGGATAACGGCTCCTTCCCACTCCTTGGCTGAGGGAATGCCACGCCGGGGGGCAGGAACCACACACGTTCTTTGTGCCTTGTTCTGTGCCTACCACGTGCCTTTCAGAAGCAGATGCTTAAACAGTCTGCCCAGTGAGTGTGTGAGTAAGTAAAGGGATAGGGAATGAAGGAAGACCTGCCTGGGACTGAGTCATAGATGACAGGACATTGGCTTTACCCATACGTCAGGGCGAGACCAACTCCAGCAAAGATTTCAAAGAAAAATTCCATAGTATTTAGTAAGCCACAGAAGAACATTTTAAAGTAAGGAGTAACAAGTCCATATGGAAGAATTACCAAAGTTCCCAAAACGCAGAGGATGATTTTTAAAAAGTATGTCCAGTGATTGACTTGGAGCGTGGGTATGGCGGATATGGAGGCACAGGCAGTGGCCCCAGAGTGCCGCCTCTGCTGGCACCAGCTCTGGCTGCAAATACCACAGCTTGAATCACATGGCAGATGCTTCTCACATAAAAATGTGAAAGCAGGCAGTTCGGGGCTAACATGAGGACTCATCCATGAAGCCCTCCTTTCCCCTCCCTTGAAGCTCCCAGGTCACCTCTTGGACCATGGTGTAGCGTCAGCTCCAGCCATTACATCTACGTTCTGGGAGCAGGGATGAGAGAGGGAAATGAAGGAGCCCTAGCACATACATAAGCGTCCAGCTGAGACCCACTGGCCACACCCGGACGAAAGGAAATGGGCAAATGCAGATTTTATTCCACATAGAGGTGACAGTGACCAAATCAAACTCTCAGTTCTATTTCTACAGAAGGAGGGGAGGATGGACATTAGGTTCAGCCACATCTTCATGGGGAGTGGAGGAGAGACCGAGAAGAGTCCATGTGCCCACCTTCCACCCACAGACAGGATGCCAAGCACTCCCATGTCTGTCCTCTCATATGTGACTTATAAGGAGAGGGAAATCCACCATAAAGGAGAAAAGTTAATTTTACCCCATCGTGCTTAGGAGGGCTTCCATAAGCTAGAGAGCAGGCTCCTGGATACTCAGTTCCCTGAATTCCATTTCAGAATCACGGCCCTGTGCCTTCCCTTCTTAGCCAGTCAGCTCCCTGAGCAGGTTAGGCAAGTTTCCAGGGGACTGTTCCATTAGGCAGGGCTGCTGCAACTGAAGATTCTCCATCCAACCATTCACCTACGTACCCGTCTGTCACCCACCTACCATCCCTCCATTCACCTAGCATCCATCCATTTATCCATCCATTCCTCTAGCCTGCCTTCCTTCCTTCTTCCACCCATATACTCATCCATCTATCTGTCTCTCCACCAATTCATCTGTTCACCCATCCATCCCTCTATCTACTGATCTACCATCTATCTGTCTCTCCACCAATTCATCTGTTCACCCATCCATCCCTCTATCTACTGATCTACCATCTATCCAAACGTCCATTCATCTACCAATTCACTTGCTGATCTATCCATTCATTCATCCATCTATCCATCCATCATACAGCTGCCCATCCATCATTCATCATCCATCTATTTACCCATCCATCTCTCCTTTCATTCACCCACCCACCCATCCATCACCTTACGTATTCATCCATTCCTCTATCCATCCATCCAATCATCCATCCATCAATCCATCCATCCATCTACCCCATCCATCCATTTGTCTATGCATCCATCCAGCCAGCCACCCATTTACCTGTTCATCCATCCATCCCTTCATCCCTCCATCCACCCATTCATTCACTCATCTATCCATCCATCACCCAGCATCCATCCACCCATCCATCCCTCATCCATCTTCAGCATCCATCTACCCATCCATCCATCCATCCATCACTTTATGTTTGTTCATCTATCCATCCATCCATCTACCCATCCACCAAACAATTCACCTGTTCGTCCATTCATCCATCCTTACATCCATGCTTCTATCCATGTACCCATTCATCCAACCATCCACCTGTTAATATCTACCCAGCTATCATCTACTCATCCAAACCATCCATCCATCCAGCCAGCCAGCCAGCCATCTTTTCAACCATTCACCAGTTCATCCCTCCCTGTTTCTCCCTCCCTCCACCCACCCATCAGCCATCCACTCATCCATCCACCCATCCACCCATATCCACATCCATCCATTTACCTATCTATTCCTACCCCTATCCATCCATTCATCCACCCATCCAGCCAGCCAGCCAACTATCTCTTTACCCATTCATCTGCTCATCCATCCATCCATCCCTCAACCCATTCATTCATCTACCCATCCATATACCCACACATCCATCCATCCACACATCCATCCATCCATCCATCCACCTACCCACCCATTCACTTGTTCATTCATCCATTCATCTTTCTTTCCTCTTATTCCAAAAAGATTTAAGGCTGTTGTTTTTCATGCAGTATTTTTAATGCAAAAGCTTACTTTCATTTCCTAGTTTTTAAGAGAATAAGAACTTCTCCTGAATATTTTTCTTTTTCCTCTCTCATTTACTTCTCTTTTTTCTTTCTTTGTATCTTGCAAATCCCTCAGATAAAAGTGGGTTGCTGAAATGAGAGGCTCAGACAGAGCAGAGGAAAACAATTCCAGCTCCAGATGCCCAGGGGGTCTAGGCGTCAGCTGACCTTTCTTCGTGAGCACTGCAGAGTGCCAATCTGTGCCTCGTTTCTATTCCACGTTGAATTTTTGAGTCTAGTTACTTGGTTGTTGATCTTTGAACTTCTCTAAGCCATAATGTCTTTAGTTCCCCTTCCCCATTTGTTCTCATGATTGTTCATTTTGTTTATAACCTAAAATGAACAAACCCCCAGTCCACTGATTAAAAACTCTGAGATCCTTTTAGTCAATTTGTGGCAAATAGAGGAAAGATGGGGAGAGAGAGGGGAAAAGTGAGAATAGGGCTGGTGAGAGAAGGAGGGAGAGAGGGAGGAAGAGAAAGAGGTGGAGGGAGGGAAGAAGAGAGGGAGGAAGAAAGGGGGGTTAGAGGAAGGGGTGGGAGGAAAAGAGAAAGGACCTCACCCACCCTCCACTCACTCCTGAATGAGCATTTGGAATCCACTTTCAGGGCAGCACCCTTTCTGTTTACTCACCAGCAGTTCATATTGTTAATTTTTAACTAAAGAGAACTGATTTTTGCCAGTATCAGAGAACATATGAGGTCTTTCTTCCTATTTTCTGCAATTAAGCAACCAGCCATTATTAGGAGTTCAAAACAAATAACCATGTCTGTCTATTACAACTGTCTGATGGTCTCAGGTTCAACACCAAGGGAAACACATCTATTCACTAGAGCCTAGTAATTAAGACCAAAATATCCAGGGAAGCCAGGATAGAGAGGGAGGGGGAACGAAAGGATGGGCTTCTGCTCAGAAAGCCTCAGCCATATCCCTGGGGGAGTTTGATCTCTTCCCTCACACGTGTGGGGACGACCTTGGAGACCCAGCCTGTCGCCTGCATGGCCTGTTCAGATTCTGGGGCCTTGGCGGAAAACGCCCACACTGCGTGGACTCACACCTGTCCTTTGTCCTCACTCAGGGAATGAGAACCACTCCCAAGAACGCTTCATTCAGATTGGTAATCAGCAAATCAACACGGATGCCTCTCAGAGAAAGGAGAAGGATGCCTCCAATTTCAGAAGCCCCCTGATGATTCTGAGTCTTCATAAGAGGGGAAATGGAGAGGATGGGTGAGGGCTCGGGCGGTCCGGACGACTTTCCCCAAGGACACAGGCAGATCGTCACACTTCACAAGCCACAGATGCCTTGCGTGGCCTGTGTGTGCCATGCCCAGCCCACAGCACAAACGCACCTTGCCGGGGGGGGGGAGGGGGGCTGTGGGTGTCAGCCAGTCACCAGAGGAGGGCTGAGTCACAAAGGGGCCACTCAGCGGCCACCCTGTCCGAGGCACGGAGCCCAGCACGGCTGACTTCCTCTCTGAAGGTCATTAGAGACGAATCCCAATAAACACACACACACCCATCAGATTAGCAGACACAGCAGTCTCCATGGCAACAATTGGACAAGCAAGTCGCCTGCAATTGGCATTAATTTAAAATATTTTTCCCCAGGTCTCCTTGGAGTCGGTTCCGTGAAACACAAGTGCTTGCCAGCTCTCTAATCTGCGGCATCCTTTGAAATTCCATCCAGCCTGTGCTGAAGCTGAGCCAATTAACGTGGAGAGAATTGGGTGGATCTCGGAGAAGCTGGCAAGACCTTGTTTACCAATTAGGCTTTTTTTATGATGCAAATGTTGCACACCATGCGGCAGGAATAAAAGCCGGCTTCCCTGAATATGAAACTGTTAATTGCATTTTCAGAGACACAGCTACAAGGTGAAACTAATCATATAAATGATAAGCGGGCCTCACCACCTACAGAGCTGTGCTCCTGCACTTCCACTCGTCTGTATTAAAACAGCCCCATACATCCTCGCAGGAAGGGAAAACAGCGAGATTGGTATGACCTCCCCATTTAAAGACGAAAAAATGTGCCTACGTGGGAAGCAGTATAAAGGATAATTTTCACTTAAATCAGATTAATAACGTTAACAAACACCATGGCCAAGGGCCGGGTGGTGCTTCTTGAAATGCATTTTTTGCTTCAAAATGATAGCAAGGTGCATTTGCAAATGAACGCCAGCATGTTCTGACAAGAGTGGCTGAAAATGAAGGAGCTTATTTAAGAAGAAAGGGCCATGGCAATTATAGAAGCTGGCTTTCCCAGCTAGCCACATCAAAGAGGCCCCGCTGGAATCCCTAGAGAGAGGCTTTCCAGGGAGGCCAGTGCTCCTGAGGGTCCCAGTGCCCAGCCCCTCCCTGGGGTGGGCAGGAAAAGGCCCAGGAGCAGGGAGCAGGGTCTGGGCTCCAGGCTCCATCCCTGTGCTTGGGGGCAGAGAGCAGTGCCCAGGAGCACCCGTGTGCTGAGGATCCAGGCCTGAGCTAGCAGAGACAGCTCTGAAATGGGGTGTGGCCACATTAGGGGCTAGGTCAGCTGTTAAAACGCCCATGAGAATTCATGTTTCAGCATTGACGCTGACGTTGACTAACTCAGCAGTCGAGAACAGGGCTGGGAACAGGAGGGAACATCTGACTCCCCAGCAGCAGCCACATGGGGACCCTCCACAGAGGGGTTTGGGGTGCCAAAAAGCAGCAGCACCCAGCCAGGATTGGGCGGCCAGCAGAGACAGAAGGACAGAGGACTCCGCATGGCTCCACAGCTCAGGCCTCAGAATTTCACACATGCGCACGGAGCTCCTGAGACAGAAGCCGCCTGAGCTGTGCCCATCAGGGTCCCCTCCTTCTATTCTGCATTGCAGTCAGCCCCGGGAGCTCTGTGATGGAAGCCTCTGCTCAGAGATGGGGTGAGAAGAGCCTCAGAGCCTGTCGCTGTGGGGGTGGGCGTGGCTGTGCACTCCCCAGTGTCTGTGAAGCTGCTCTTGGACTCCACAAGCCCCTGGGGTTCCACGCGCAGCCCTCGGCAGCCCAGCACGTCTGCACCTCACTGTTTCTGGGGCCAAGCGGATAGTGGGTTTGAACGTTCCCAGAGATTCTGAGCTATCAAGGGCCAAGATGGGGAACGCTCTGCAGACTTCTAAAGGGTGGTGAAGGGAATTTAAAAGGACCAGAACGCTTGGAGCTGGAGCTGTGCCACATGTGCTGTTGAAGACGTGGTGACCAGAACAATCTGCCTGCCTGTCGGTGGCACAGCTGGCCACATAAATCACCAAACAGAAAGCCACGGTGCCTGCAGAAGGAAAGGCTGTTGCCTGTACGAGGTCTCCAACACACCGCTCAGGTGGCCGGAGAAGACAGGCATAGCGTGCGGCTCTGATGGAATGTATAACCGGGAGTACGTAAACCCGTTTGAGAAGCAGAAAAGCGTCAAGCTGGATCTGCCTGTAAATGCTGACTTCTGGGAGCTTAACATTTTTAGCCTATACTATGAATGTGCTCTGAACTTTGAAATTTATTTCAGAAAATAAGGCCTCTACAGGGACAATAATCTCTGCTTGAACTGGGTCTCCTGTCCCACAGAGGCTGCCTTGGTGTTCCGTGACCATATTGGTCGAGACTGTCTCTAATCAAACATTCAGTTTGTTTCTCTTTAAGAATAGAAGAAAGTATAAACAGAGTCAAATTAATTCATTAACATGCAGCAGACACTCAGTATAATGTGCCCCACACTAGCATGAGATACTGTGCAATGGAACAGGGTCTTCACCGCTCCAGAAGGGCCTGGTGCAAGCCCGTCCTCCCACCACCGGGCTCCCGGCACCGGCAAAATGCCACTCAGACCACAGCTGCAGGGCCTCCCTGACTCTGGGGCTGTTGTTGTAATAAATAGAGTGTGTTTTGTCACCAAATGATGTTTGTTTTGTTTCAAGCATTACTTCTAATGAATATATGCTAAATTAATCAGAATGTAATTGAACAGCACAGGGACAGGACAGGCAATAGAAAAGGAGGTGGCGGTCACGGCGTTTCTAACACTGCCTCTCCTTTTTTTCTTGAGCTGGAGTCTCACTCTGTGGCCAGGCAGGAGTGCAGTGGTGCGATCTCGGCTCACTGCAACCTCCACCTCCTGGATTCAAGAGATTCTCCTGCCTCAGTCTCCCGAGTAGCTGGGATTACAGACTCACACCACCACACCCAGATAATTTTTGTATTTTTAGTAGAGACGGGGTTTCACCATGTTGGCCCAGATGGTTTCCATCTCTTGACCTTGTGATCCTCCCGCCTTGGCCTCCCAAAGTGCTGGGATTACAGGCGTGAGACACCGCGCCCGTCCTAAGGCTGACTCTCTCTAAGGGTGGCTACAAGGATGTGAGCGGGCGTGAACGTGTCACACAACGTGGTGGAGGCAGGAATGGGCCTGCGCGTTACGCCCACAAAGCCTAGTGATTGCCTGGCTTTATTTGTGCAATTATTTCTTCTCCTTCCTTAGTATCTGTAAGGTATATTGTTGAGTCGAAATGAGGAAACTGAGGCCAGTATAAGAAAACGTAAGTCCAATTTATTCAGTTCCCGGGCGAGGTTCTATGGTCCAGGTGAGGGCCACAGAAGTCGCACTTAACTTTTTAGGGTGAGGGGTTTTATAAGGAGTGAAGGCATTTGATTGGATATAGGGGAGACAAAGCATAAGGCACTTGACTGGATATTGGGACCCAGGAAGTGGAGTGAGGGCATTTGACTGACATAGGGAGGACAAAGCATAAGGCACTTGACTGGACATTGGGGCCCAGGAAGTGGAGTGAGGGCATTTGACTGACATAGGGGAGACAAAGCATCAGGCACTTGACTGGACATTGGGACCTAGGAAGGGGAGTGAAGGCAGTTATTACCGGTAGGTAGGTGGGATTTTTGGTGAGTAGGCTGCCTCGGGAAAAATGACCTTGACGGGGCAAAGTGCTTATCAGGCAAGGGAGTGCTATCAGGCTAGGCTTGTCGAGGCTTTCCGAAAATTTCTGGGCGGGGGTTTTCAGCAGAGGCTGGGTGTCGGGTGTCAAGCGATGAGGTAACTCCCTGTTGCCGGGGAGGATGGG
The DNA here is from genome assembly GCA_004027835.1 of Alouatta palliata. Taxonomy (NCBI): domain Eukaryota; kingdom Metazoa; phylum Chordata; class Mammalia; order Primates; family Atelidae; genus Alouatta; species Alouatta palliata. Next base: position 12,615 of record PVKV010026514.1, read on the forward strand.
TGTGTCTGAGCTCCCGGTGAGGCAACCGGCCTTACAGTATCTTTCTTCCAAAAATTTTCAAAGAATGAAAAAGGGCACTTACATTGTATTAAATAAGCAGATTTTTTTGAGACCCATCATAGTTAAGACGTATATTCAGCATACCAGGCGGAAGAGCTAGTGTTCAGTGGAAGAAGGCGAGCGGGCTGTGTCCCCTCAAGTCCTGCCGCGTCTCAGGGACCCCACATCTGTGGGCCTGGCTGTGCCTGGCGATGCTGCGGGAGCCCCTGTGCTCAGTCTGGAGGGCACAGCTCAGCCTTGGAGTGGCTGGGGCCACACAGACACAGGACAACGGCCCCCTGGCATCCCCAGGACACGAATTTCCACCTGCTTTACCATCCCCTTGGCTTTTCCAGACTTGCCTGGACCCCAGACCCTGCTCCTCAGGTCCAGCCACTGGCCAGTGTCCTGCTCCAAAGCACACCTGCCACCCAGGGTCCAGGTTCTACGCCCAGCCCCAAGGCTTCTGCACTGCGGCTCATCCTCTTGGCGAGAGTCCGAGCTGAGGCTCCGCGTCCTTGCTGAGTGTGCTTTGAACTGAGGAACATCCGTGCCAAGGCCAGAGCCAAGATGGGGTGACCCCAGCCCCAGCCCTGCCCGTTACTGCTGCAGTCGTCACCATCACTGTGGCTCTGTGAGCTGTACTTGCTTCTTAGCTACTGCAACTCACCACCTTCAGCCAACACTACAAATACATGAGCTCCAGGGAGAGAGGCCTTGTGCAGCCATCTGGGAAGAGACGCAAAAGACTTCTTACAGTGGGTGGGCTTTGCTTGAACTGAGCTCTCAGAGATGAGGGGGCAAGGGGGAGGTCCTGGGAATGGGCGACACCTGTGCAGGGGCCACCTGCAGCTCCAGGTTGCGGGGAACATGAGGGATGAGAGGAGAGGGAGGGGCAAGGGCCCAGGAGGGGGGGTTTGGCCTGCGTCCTGCGTCCCAAGGTCACTGCGGGGTTTGACAGTGCGTACGGAGAGGAGACGCCGACCTGGGGCCACGGTGCAGCCGTCGGGGCAGAGGCCATCAGGGGCTGGGGCAGACTTGCCAACATGTTGGGGGTCACATTGGCACCACCTGCTGGTCCTCTGATGTGGGTGTCCCAGCCCCCAAAGCCCACCAGCCAACTCCCAAGGATTATGGCAGAAATTAAGACAGAAAGGAAATAGGCAAGAAAGACAAGAATGGGGATCCTGTGTCAGGTCTAAGGGAGGACACAGGAGCTGTGTTTTGCTGAATAAAAAGGGAAAAAGCCTGGAGGCTTTGGGATCGTCCCAATAACCTTCTTCCAAGGCCGGGTCCTGCCGGAGGTGCGGATGCCGCCCTCACTCAGGCTCCCACACCGCTAGAGCCACTCTCTAGAGAAGGCTGTCCCCAGACGGGCATCGGATCAGATGGTTTTCGCTTATGGTAATTAAATTCCTTCTACCGCCCTAAAAATAATTCCTTCTCCTTGAGATTTCGATACTTAAAATTCTTAAAGGCACGGGTGCCCCTCTTTAGCTGCTGCTTTGCCAAGACAAACACACCCAGTTCCTTTCCACTTTTCTCACAAACAAATCCTTCAGTCTCTTAATCATTTACGTTGTTTTTCTCTGAATTTCCTCCAATTTGTTGACATCCTTTGGTTTCTAAAGTTTTAAATGCCTATATTTGCCTTGTTAGAACACAGCAGGTATTAGGAGGGAGCTGGATGTTATTCAAGCCACAGTAATTATAATGGAAAACAAGTTCAAAAGCCTTGAATGAAAGCAGCAGGTAAGAGGGAGGAACCCAGGAAGATAATGACCAAGGCACACAAGGCTTTTGTAATTCAGGACAAGACAATGAGAAACGTCATCAGCCATGCCGGCAAAACTGATACAGAAATGTGTGTGTATACACACATACAGAGGATATCATTTTAAAAAGAAGGAAACATACTGGAAATTAGCACAGAATACACATTTCCCCCACAGGGCTAGGTGCAGCAGGACGACCTAGTGAGAACACAGCCGGAAGACGCTGCCCGCCAGCCAAGGAGAGGGGCCTCAGGAGGAGCAGCCCTGCCCCACCTCCATCTCCGAGTCCAGCCTCCAAGTGGGAGACGATGGACTCTTGCATAAGCTGCCCAGCTATAGCGTTTTAGTCCACCCGAAAAGACTACTACATCAGCCAACCCGTTTCAATAAAACTTTATTTACTAAAACAGGTGGAATTTGTTCACGGGTTGGAATCCACCCGCCTCTGCTCTAGCAACAGTCTTAAAGTAAAAAATGAGGTGATGCTCGCAGAGTCACCAGGGGGAGGTAGGGAAAGGGCTGCTGCTTCGCCCTGGTTGAGCCTGGAAGCCTCACCCTCCCATCACGAGGTGAGATCCCACACTCCAGCAGGCCTCCTCCCTGAAGGGCCAGATAGGCGACAGGGTCCCCGAAGCTTCCGTCTTGGGGTTGCCCTGGTAGGAAAGGTTTTCCTAGCCAAGTGCATCTTCTGCTTGTCAACAACTTCCACAAACGTGGTGAGAGGAGAGACACTCAGGCATGAATTTAAATTATGAAATGAAAGAGGCCTCACCTGAGCGCTTCAATTTTACCCAGCACTGAAACTATGGTGAGATGACGCCGATCCCTACATGGTTCTGAGTGTTTTCCATCCTTCCTGATGGCTTCCACCACCAGACTTCAGGTCATCCTTTAACAAGGGCCCCCGGAGGCACTCCTACTCTTCAGGTCCATGATTTCCCACGGTGATTACTGAGTGAAGACCAGTGCAGCCTGTGATGCGTTCACAGCCAAGGTCCCAGCGCCCGGGTGCTCTGTCTGGGGCAGCCGCTGGCTGTTAATGACGTAGCAAAGCATCCTTAGTCTGCCCATGCCAGAAGTCTTTGCCCCACAGAGCCTTGGCCATCAGTTTGGAATGCATGCTGAGCACCTCTGGAGCAGGGCACTGTTGGGTTACTCCAAAAACAGTTAGAAAAAGAAGACAATATCCTTGGAATTTGGCAACCTCAGCGATCGAGGGTAGCGTTTCCCTCCAAGGTCGCCCAGTTTTACCACGGCGGGGGATGGCAAGAGCAGGCTGGCCCCTGTGAGTCTGAACCGGTTTGGTCCTAAATGGGAAATGGGAAAGGGCTTTGTTCTCAGTGTGCATTTATCCCTGGTAAATGAAAATTACATCATAAAGCAGAATGGTGGCTGCTTTCTTACAGCTCATTATGATTAATAAGTTTTAAACTCATTCATCTTGGAAAACTCTCTAACAATTTAGCACAGAAAACCGCATTCATAAATTCACATAAGCGTACGTCAACAAGGAGTAGCCAGAAGCCAATCCTGGTTTATTTCTCCAACATCTTGTTAAAGGAGGAGCTCACCAGGGGAGCACCTCCAGGTCTGTGTCCTGGGATACACCCACAGGCAGCTCTCACACCCACCGGGGCTCCGCTCCGCTCCGCTCCGCTCCCTCACACCCACCGAGGCCCCACCCCACTCCCTCACACCCCAGCGAGGCTCCGCCCCACTCCCTCACACCCCAGCCAGGCTCCGCCCCACTCCCTCACACCCCAGTGAGGCTCCGCCCACTCCCTCACATCCCAGTGAGGCTCCGCCCCGCTGACACCCCAGCCAGGCTCCGCCCCGCTCCCTCACACCCCAGCGAGGCTCCGCCCCACTCCCTCACACCCCAGCCAGGCTCCGCCCCGCTCCCTCACACCCCAGCCAGGCTCCGCCCCACTCCCTCACACCCACCGGGGCTCCGCCCCGCTCCCTCACATCCCAGCGAGGCTCCGCCCCGCTCCCTCACATCCCAGCCAGGCTCCGCCCCGCTCCCTCACACCCCAGCCAGGCTCCGCCCCACTCCCTCACACCCCAGCCAGGCTCCGCCCCACTCCCTCACACCCAACGAGGCTCCGCCCCACTCCCTCACATCAGAGCGAGGCTCCGCCCCACTCCCTCACATCCCAGCCAGGCTCCGCCCCACTCCCTCACACCCCAGCCAGGCTCCGCCCCCGCTCCCTCACACCCAGCGAGGCTCCACCCTGCTCCCTCACACCCAGCGAGGCTCCGCCCTGCTCCCTCACACCCAACGAGGCTCCGCCCCGCTGACACCCCAGCTAGGCTCCGCCCCGCTCCCTCACACCCACCGGGGCTCCGCCCCGCTCCCTCAGATCCCAGCGAGGCTCTGCTCCAGGTCTGTGCTGTTTGGCTGGAGCTCCTCCCAATATCTGCGGACATCTTGGCTTCTGCTGTGGCTGTATGTATTTTTATTTGTTGTAATTAACACTCCTTTTTTTTTTTTTAAGTTTTTTCTAGTCTATGCTTTGAAATAATTCAAGCACTGGCCCATCCACTGCAAAGGAGAAGAGCCGGGAGTTAGTTCCTCGTTCTGCTTCCCCGGTGGTGTCTGCCCAGCCCCGCTCGCCCTGCCCCTCTCCCTGGACTACATTGTTTGCTGAAGCTGAGGAAGACAGTGCGTAGAGACCCTGAGCTTGCATTCAGCAGACACACACATCCTTAAGAACCTGTCTTGAAATGAGTAAACAAATCTTCATGCCCCAGTTTGTCATGTTCTCGTCACCCTCTTCCCTCCTCAAGCCATTCAGTCGCATGGGTCCCTCCTGAGTGCGTACACACACGAGAGCAGGTGCACACACACGCAGGCACACACCACACACAGGGCATGCACATGGGCTCAATATTTGGCAGATGCCACCATTACCTCCAAAGAGCTAATCACTGATATCTACCAGCAGTTTCAATTACCCTTGACGTATGGTGGTCCTTTTGTCTTCCGTGATAATGCCAAATGCCCCCCAGCAAAGCTCCAGGGTGGTGTGAACATGCCCAGTGCACTCAGCAAAGCTCCAGGGGGTGTGAACATGCCCAGTGCACCCCAGCAAAGCTCCAAGGTGGTGTGAACATGCCCAGTGCACCCAGCAAAGCTCCAGGGTGGCATGAACGTGCCCAGTGCACCCAGCAAAGCTCCAGGGTGGCGTGAACATGCCCAGTGCATCCAGCAAAGCTCCAGGGGAGTGTGAACATGCCCAGTATCCCCCAGCAAAGCTCCAGGGGGTGTGAACATGCCCAATGCACCCAGCAAAGCTCCAAGGTGGTGTGAACATGCCCAGTAACCCCCAGCAAAGCTTCAAGGTGGTGTGAACATGCCCAATGCACCCAGCAAAGCTCCAAGGTGGTGTGAACATGCCCAGTGCACCCCAGCAAAGCTCCAGGGGGGTGTGAACATGCCCAGTGCCAGCCAGCAAGGCTCCAGGGGGGTGTGAACATGTTCAACACACCCCAGCAAAGCTCCAAGGTGGTGGGGTTCTGAGTTCTCACTGCCATTCAGCATTTATACATCAGAAACTCAGGGTGCCTGAAAGACTTGTGCTGACTTAATTGACTGGTCAATCTGGGCAAACCTGCAGTCAGTTCCTTCCAAGAAGCAAATCAATCAAAGAACATGGGTTCCCTGAGCTGTCCACTCAGCTGAAATAATCACTCCGCAGCCTTCTGTAACTTAAAGATCTCTAGTGAAACGTACGCATTTAGATTTTTAAGAGGAAAAAAATGCCAAAATGATTGCCAAGATGTGCACTGGCCGTTCCCTGGGCATACAGGGCACCTGTGCAGCTGTGATTCTGGGGACACTCACTGCCTGCACCCTCCATGAGGTCCCAGCCATTTTAAGCCAGGAGGGCATCCTCGGCCCTCCAGCAAGATGATGACCAGGTGCGTCTCCTGATCCCATGGAGCTGATCTGTGGGGCCGAAACTAAGATGCCTCGTGACAGACAGTGGAAGAGAAAACTGCTTAGGGACAGCGCAGGGCCAAGGCCAGCCTGGCCACTGTGGGAGCTGACAACAGCATTCCAGGGAGAACAAGGCAGGAGCAGCTGCAGCTGTGCTCTCAACACCTCCTTAAACTCCTTTCCACTGCCTCTTTCAGTTCCGCTACTGCACTTAGAGAAACGTCATACACACAGGAGGCTTTCAATACGCAACAAAATTTACCTAAAAAGGAAAACAGAAACAAAAAGACTGAGTGGGGTCCAGTGCCTGAGTGGGATCTGGGGCCTGAGTGGGGTCCGGGGCCTGAGTGGGACCTGGGGCCTGAGTGGGGTCCGGGGCCTGAGTGGGACCCGGGGCCTGAGTGGGGTCCGGGGCCTGCAGAGCGGCTGTCTGCTTGCTGTGGGCACTGGGTGGTTTGTGACTGTCAGAATGAGCTTTTCTCTTCTTCTTAGATGGCTAAGCAGGCAGCTGGGCTTTGCAGGGACAGGTGCCCTGAGGAAAGCAGGCAAATGTGCGCTGGACAAAGACACATGCAGCCCTGTTCTAGGGAGGACTTGACCTTTGAGTCTGACAAACACCCTGCACTTTAGGAGCTCAGAAGAGAAAGGCGTAACTTCAGAAAGTTACGCCTTGCCTCCTTGCCAGGGTGCTGGCTGGTAACTAGATTGGTGGGTAAAGCCACAATGTGGTTGCAGTGCCCTCACCTGCTCTATTATTAAACATCCAAACTACTTTGTTAATATTTTAAAACCCAGACAAAGGCCCGTGGCATGATGCGCCTGGGTGGGTGTTCATTCTTGGCCATGCTGAAGATACCGACATCCCCCAGTCTCTCCCGGCACCCCCGCCGCGGCCGCCTTCCCCGGAAAACGCTGTCGGATTGTATGGCCGTCTTGGCTTACTTGTTTAATAGCCTGTGGGAACACAACTGCTTATGCGTGACAAGGCCTAACTCCACACAGAACACACGCTAGTATCAAATAACCTCACTTAAGCTAAAAAAAAGCTGCACACGTATGTGACAACCTTGGCGGATGATGGCTTGTGTGTTTGTATTTCCCTGCTCAGCTTATCAGCTGGATATCGGCAAGTAAGATTTAGAAGCAGAAACAAAATATTGAACAAAAACTAAAACACTTATAAAAAGGATTCGCTGTGTGGTGTGAAGGCTTTGTGCAGTAATTGACACAAGATCAAAAAGCAAACCCTAAGAAAAGCGGCGCCCACGCTCCCAGCGCCCGGGCAGGGATTAGCCAGCCCAGCGGACAATTCCAATCCAGAGTGGGATTTGCTCTTCCATTTATGTTCTATTGTCTGGGTCTTATTTTTGCTTTCAATTCCTTTTGTAATGGAGGCAGCAGTTGTTATTGGCGATTAAGAGGGGCTTCAAAGACAGTTGTGTTTGGAAGGGGCGGCGGCTTCCCTAAGACCCCTGGGCTGCTGCTCAGGTGCAGCTGCTCTGTACGCCAAGCACGGCCCACGCTGGGCCCCATCGAGGCAGCGCAGATATCGATTTAGATGGAAGCTGGGGTCGGCACAGAGGGTGGAAGGAGCTGCATGAGCTTCGAGTGCTAATGTATTATTTAGGCTTTGTGGTTTCAACTGGAGTAAGTGTCTATTTAGGAAAAATTATGGAATCAGTATCTCTGCTACTGATATATTTTCCCTAACAGCAATTCACAGGTAAAATATCGGGGATGATGCAACGTATTTGTGCAAAATTTCAGGAGATGGCCTGATCTGATGGGCTGGACTCTTTGGTAATACAAAGCAAACCACATCCGTCTGGGACAGTCCGCTGGCCGAGAACAGGCACCGAGGCTGCCCTCAGACGCCAGCAGGACCGTGCGGCACAGACTGTGGTAAAGCTGAGTGACGCATGACATATGCACTCTTACTGATGGAAATTATTCTTTTTACTCAAATATTTACAATGTAAGATAATTCCTTGTGTTCGTAGTTCTTAAATAATCATACGCCAAAACAAATTTTACCAGTTAAAGACAAAACCAAGACTCTATTCCCTGTGAGCTGGTACAGGAGGAAGCTGTGTGGGCCTGGCTGCGGGGAGCATCCTGGCCACTGTTTCAAAGCTGCCTGGTGAGCCCACAGAGGTGCCCTCACCCCACCAAGCACTTCCACTCAGACAGACAGGAGACTGGGAAAAAGGCAGAGTGCCCTCCACATATCCCATGACAGGTCGGGCACAAGGAGGCCCCATCAAGAGGCCTGAACACACCGCCTTGTCCTCTGCAAGGCTGTGTGAACACAGGACACGCGGCAGTAACGGTAGACTGGCAGCCCCTCGGCTCTGGGCACTGTGTCAGTGGCACTTCCCGGGGTACACTGGTGACAAACGGTTCAAAGGACCCCACCGCCATGATACTCAACCCTTTTGGCCCAGGAGCCACCACTCATGGGCACTGCGTACCTTCTCCTCCCGTGCCACGCCTCTGTCACCTCCGCCAACCAGGCGGATCCGGGTCTGGGGTCCTAGACCCAACTGGGCTTGCCCACCCCAGCCCCAGGTGAAGCTGCCTCTCCCATGGAGAGCGCCCAGCCACAGCCAGGAGTTTACCCACATGCCCAGGCCGGACCCTGGTCACCCTTCCACAGACATGTAGCAGAGAAACATAAATGACAGGAAGTCTAGTGGAACTGAAAGCCACCACATCGCCTGGCTTCCACTTCGAAATGGTGAAGGAAACGCTCTTAAATGAAATCATGTGATCCCATTGAAATAAATGGAAAATTAAAAGGCAGGGCAGTGGCTGACCAGTGTGGGGAGGGGGCGGATGTAGACTTTGTGTGGTTCCTGGCCCCCATGGGCTAACCTTCCACAAGGGAGGGATGGATGGACTTCACGTGGCTCCTGGCCCCCATGGACTAAACTTTCAGTGGAGAGGGGCAGATTCACGGTGGCTCCCAGCTCCCATGGGCTAACCTTTCTCAGGGGAGGGGTGGATGGACTTCACGTGGTTCAGGGTCCCCATGGACTAACCTTTGGCAGGGGAGGGGGCAGATGTGGACTTCACGTGGCTCCCGGCTCCCATGGGCTAACCTTTCTCAGGGGAGCAGGGAGCAGCCTGACAGCCCTCATTCTTGGCCAAATCCTGAGTTTGAGAGGTGAAGAAATCGGACCAGAAAACTTAGCGAGAATTTCTGGGACAGCTGTGGTGGAGCACGTGGGCACGCCACAATCCCCTGTCCTGACGTGTCTCCACTGTGTTTCTCACTCCCGTATTTCCACAGTTGTGATTCAGCGTTAATGCTTCCGAAACACACAAGCCACCCAGCCTCACTTTCCAAAAATACGATTGAGAAACCGAGACAGCGTTTGGGACGGAGCTTTCTCCAGCGGAGCAGAGCTGTGGTCTCCTGTGGAACACGCTGTGACGCTGTGAGTGCTCACGGCCTACAGGAAGATGACCATGACCTCATTTTCAAACAGGAAATGGGTCCCATCCCAAGAGAGGCATTGAAGGAGAATCGGAGGAGGCAGCTCCCCCGAAATTGGGAGGAGGTCAGGACTGGGATCCCCCAAACCCCCAGGGTCTCCAGTCAGAAACCAGAGATTTGCAAACAACATCAAAAGCCTTCACTTCCTTCTGCAGCCTTCAAGTTTGACCTGTACTTACATTTTAGAAATGAAAAGTACTCCAAGAAAGCCACCATTGTGTGTTTCAGGTGAGGTCCTCTTGTGAATCATTCAACTATGAGCCAGACAAGGACCGGGGCCCAAGCTTTTCTCCAGTGTCACGTCCACCGTGCTATCTCCTCTCCAGCTCAGACCAAGAATCTCTGGACATTTCAGGGCCGAAAACCCCAGCAGAACGCCGGCCCTGACAGGACCCTCTCTTGAAGTCCCGAGGACCAGTTTGCAGCAGGCCGGGATGTGAATCACTTCTTGCAAAAGCAACAGGCGTGCAGGCAGCAGAGGAAGAGGCGGGAAAGCAGGGAGTTTGAAACCTTGAGAAGGGCTTGAAGAGCAAGGTCAGGAGAAGCAGTGCCCAGGCCCCTCCCGTTTCCTCCCTTCCCTCCTGAATCTAGGATGGAGGCCATTTCAGACGGGAGAGAAAAGAACAAGAGAGTAAACCACAGGAGAAGCAGCCGGAGCTGGCAGGGCCCAGCGAGAGACGGCAGAGGAGAGAAGCAGAAACCAAAACCAGGAGGAGAGACGTCACCAACTGACGCACCCTGGAAGTCAGAGTTTAACTTACAAGGAAAACACTGCTTGAACAGTAGTAGCCTTAGGAAGAAGGCCTTAACTTTGTTTTTTTTTTTTTTTTTGAGATGGATTTTCGCTCATGTTGCCCAGACTGGAGTGCAATGGGGCGATCTCGGCTCACCGCAACCTCCGCCTCCCAGGTTCAAGTGATTCTCCTGCCTCAGCCTCCCGAGTAGCTGGGGTTACAGGCATGGGCCACCACACCTGGCTAATTTTGTATTTTTAGTAGAGACGGGGTTTCTCCATGTTGGTCATGCTGGTCTCGACCTCTCGACCTCAAGTGCTCCACCTTCCTCAAGCCTCCCAGAGTGCTGGGATTACAGGCGTGAGCCGCTGTGCCCGGTCAAAGGCCCTAATTTTTTAGAACGCTGACCAGGGGCCATTGTTTACCCAGAACTGCTGCGTCCAGAGCAAGGCAACCCTGGCTGGAGCCCACGAAAGGGCATCCCGGGGAGCCCAGGAGGGCGGGGCAGCCGCAGACCCTTGGGCGCATGCCTCAGCTCAGGGGGCATGGGGAGAGCCCAGCGTGCACTGGAGGGAGGGAGGCCACCTCTCCTTGCTGTGTTAGGAGAGCAGCATCTCTGAAAGGGCGAGGACCATGGCCAGGCTGGCACCACGCCATCACTGGGCTAACGACTGGTTAACCTGATAGAATCAGCCATCTTCAGGTCCAGACCAGGACATGCGCCTATTCGCTCCGGTCACCTGGCCTGACAGGAGCCTTTGAGAATCAAACACCCCTGCTCTGGAGCGAAGAACCCACACCGCTGTTCTGCCCTCAGCCCTCCCACCACTCGCTGGGGCACAGGGTTCGTATCTGGTCCCTCTGTCTCCTCTAAGTCCCTTAAACTTAAGAGGCCGATCCTAAGATTTCCCCTGCAAGTATTCTTCTGGATTCTACCCCAAAGAAACCAGCTACAGTTCTCAGCACCAGGCTTCCTAATCCCTGCAGGCCACCTGAAAAAGAAGAGATATATGTATATGGTCACGCCATTTGGAAATTAAAGAAAAGAATTTGATGGCCTCTGACCTTCAGCTGCTTTCGCCAAGCAGAGAAGGTCCAGAAGGCACCTTCACAGGGGCTGGGAGCTCCGGCCCTGCCCATCCACCCAGCAAACACAGCAACCAGAAATAACTCAGGCACAGGCTTCTCCACTCCTGACTCAGCTGCAGAAGCACTGATAAAATGAGGCTGGGCACTGAGTACATAAACAGCAGGTTACGGCATCATCAGAGACACGCAGAGAGAAATACACGCACAGGCGATAATAACGATGATAACTTTGATACTATTTTGTTAGATCAGAGACATTCTTCCTGAGCAGAAGCAACAGGACCTGGGGTCCCAGTGGAACACAGAGGCTGGGCATGCTCCCCATGACCCAGTCAGAGTGACTTCATTTCCTCTGGGCAATGCACCTTCCATCGGGAGGCCAGTCCCTTATGAAGGCAGAAGAGTACAGAAAAGAATTCGCCAGAAGTGGCAGGGTGCATCCTCAGGACGGGTGCTTCATAGCACTGAGAACCCGCAGGAGAAAGCAGCTCTGCACCAGCGCCTGGCCCCCTGCAGAGCTGAGCCAGCTGCTCGGGGACTGCGTCCCCCAGGAAAGCACGTCTGAGTCCTGAGCGCCAGCTCCTGTGAATGGAAATGGTCTTCAAAGAGGTAAGCAAGTTAAACATGACATCATTAGCATGGCTACTAATCCAGGGACCAGCGTCCCTGAGGAGGAGGCACTTGGTCAGAGACAGACGCGCCCAGCGGGAAGACAAGGCCAGAATTCCCAGAGAACACCTGCAGAGGAGGGAGGGAGGCCCCTTCAAGCCGAGGAATGGCAGGGTTGCCAGAGCCAGCAGAGGCTGGAAGAGGCAGGAAGGACCCTCTCTGGAGCCTACAGAGGTGCACGGCCCTGCCGAGATCTTGATCTCAGACGCTGGGGGTAGGGCCTGGCGAGCTCTGCACCGTTCTAACACACTGTGGGGGCTCCACTGCTGCCACCCTGGGCACTGCACACACCATCTCAGACCCTCTGGCCCCCCAGCAGCCAGAGCTCAGAGGCCAGCCAGGCCCACAGCCCTTCCTCAGGCCCCGGCTCTTCCTTCCTCAGGCCCCTGCTCTTCCTCAGGCCCCAGCTCTTCCTCAGGCTCCAGCTCTTCCTCAGGCCCCAGCCCTTCCTCAGGCCCCAGCCCTTCCTCAGGCCCCAGCTCTTCCTTCCTCAGGCCCTGGTTCTTCCTCAGGACTCCCACATGTTTTCTCTCTGCGAGCTTTTCTTTTCTAAACTTTTATTACTTAGTTGGAAAGAGAAGAGAAGGTTGAATAATATCCTCAAGTGATATCTGCAGGACCTGCTGAAGGTGCACAGATAATGTGTTTAATTCAACAAACAGACAAGAACGATGAATAAAACACAGCTTGCTGATAAACTGGACCACTGCAGCCTTTAATGTTTTCCTAGTCTTCCCAGGGTTTCTAAAATGTAAAAACAGAGCCGAGTGTCTATTCTAGAAGCCCGTACGATCTGACGGACAACCTTGATCTTGCCGTGATGGAGACATCAAGGGCCAGGTCATGAATTTTGCACGGCGCCTTTCTGGAGTTTTCCTGCATTCCTGCACGCACTCATTTCCAGTATTTGACATTTGGGGTCTATTCTGTTTTGAAGGAAAGACAGGTCTCACCAGAGGGTGGAGCAACGAACAATAAAGCCACAGAAATGCCCCTAATTGTGAAGAAATATTCATTTACAAGCAACATGTTTGCCCCAAATGCCATCACTGTGTGATAATACAGTGTGCCCAGCTGTGAGATTTAGAGAGCCCTTTAAGCCACCTTTTCTTTTGTAAATGAAAAAATATAATCATTCTGCATATTCAGGAATTGGGAAACTAATGCTTATTCAGGCTTCAGATAAAAAGAAAAGATAAATGGAGAGCAAGGGAAGCAGTCTCCAGGAATGACAGCCTCGCCCACCCTTTCCAGAAGGCATCTTAGCCTTCAGCGACGTTATGCTCATTTAGTTTTTAAAAACAGAAGAAAGGTTAAGAGCCAGTAAATAAAGTGACAGATAAAGTCAGAAAAACAATTTAAATCATCGAGTAAAAAAGGTGGGTGGGAATCAGACACCGGGCTGTTCACAGCGCACTCTCGCAGACGCGTGAATTACAGCCGTGCAGAACGGCACGCTCAGCGCTGCTCTGGGGCCGGCGCCCGGGGCCAGCAGCCCCCAAAGTCTCTGGGTCACTTCTGTTTCTTCCTCACGGGGCAGAAGGACACAGCAAGCAGCTCAGCTCTCACTTTCAAGGGACCTTTGGCTGTTTTCTGCAGCAGTGCTGAGAAAGAAAAGCGTCCGTTCTGGGGGCCGCGCAGGCTTTCGGCTGCCCTGCGGAGCCTTCGGCTTCCCTTTGCAAAACCTGCCCCCACGTCTGGCCCCGACTCAGCAAAAAGCCAAATGGCGTTGCACTCACATCCAATTAAGTTCCCATTTCTAGCAATTATTGCTTCGCCGGGAGCAGCAATACGCCCTCCGTGGGGAAGCAAAGGCCCGGGACGGGTGGCTGATGCTCCAGCGAAGGCCCCTCCCTGACCTCCAGGCCACGTTAGAGACAGCGCGGCTCCCACCCCTCCCTGCCCCTCCTTCCTGCGCTCTGAAAGCAGAGGGGCTGCGTCTGCGCCCTGTGCTGGTCAGTGCTGGTGCTGGACAAGCATTAGAACAAAGTTCAGAGCGGGCAAAGGCAAACTAAATGACGGGGAAGGCAGCCTGCAGTGAGTGACTCCTCACCCGAGAGAAGGACACCGAGAGAGCCCAAGGCGGGCAGAAGTCTCAGATGTGCAGGGACATTCTGTGTGCGTTAGGATCTGGCAGGACACCGAGAACCTGAACTAGGTGGATTCAGGACAAAGGAAGCATCATGCAGTCCACTATGAGTTTGTACAACCCTAAACGCAGAGATTCTAAAATGGCTTGGACTTAAGTCCACGGAGCACCAGGCATTTGGCGCCCACTGACCACTCAGAGGGGCATGTGCAGGGGCTCAGTGACATGACCAAGGTAAACCTGGGATTGCAGCAGCCCCACGCCCCACACCGCGCAGAGGACAGCACTGCATTGCTCCTCCGTGGTCTTCAGGAGAGGAACCTGCTGCCCCACGCTGAGAGAGATCAAAAGGCGAAGCTTACTATGAAAAGGTGTTACTGATGAGGAAGGGAAAGTCTCATTAGCAGACACCTCGATGAGTTGTTTCTTTGGATGTGTTTACCTAGTAATTTTTTTTTTTTTTCTGAAATCACTAACTGATGCAATCCCTGAACTTCTGTCTCCCAGGTGCTGTGCTGAGAGAAGAGTAAGAATTTGCTCTACAGTCAGAAAAGTTTGGGGCTAGAGGCATGAATCTGAAGGATGTCAGCCTAAGAGGCAGAAGCCACCCAGCCTGACAGAGCCATGGGGGCCACGAATAAAGCCTTGGTGCCCGGTGATGGTGGCCATGCCTGACGGAGCCACTGGGGCCACACATGGAACCTCAGTCATCACGTTGACCACCTGGGTAGTGGAGGAGGACATGGGACAAGAGAATGAGAAAAGCCACCCGGTGATCAGCTGGAATGATGAGTTGCTTTAGCCATGTCGTGTGCTAAGGAGTTTGGCTGGCCTTGGTATTGGTTCCTGGAAGCAGCCTCTGAGTCCGTGGAACCTCCTGAGTCACAGGAGTGAGGTCATTCGTGGTGGGCTCCTCAGGCCACACCTGGTTGTTTATGCAAATGAGGTGACAGCATGGGGGCTGTCCACACCAAAAAGACCACCGATGTGATGGATGGGTGGGGGCTCTTAGTCATGGGATATAGTCTGATGTCAGGAGCAGGAGGGCTGGTGGGTGGGTTAAAGCTTGTGGCTGATGGTTGAATCCCTCACTCTCATTTAATGAAACCTCAACAGAAATTCTGCACGCTGAGGCTGGGGTGAGTATCCCTGGTCAGCACCTGTGGCAGCACTGAGACCTCAATAGAAACTCTGCACACGGAGGTCGGGACGCGTGTCCCTGGTCAGCACCTGTGGCTGCACTGAGACCTCAATAGAAACTCTGCACACGGAGGTCGGGACGCGTGTCCCTGGTCAGCACCTGTGGCAGCACTGAGACCTCAATAGAAACTCTGCACACGGAGGTCGGGACGCGTGTCCCTGGTCAGCACCTGTGGCTGCAC